>QRDG01001409.1:572269-596743 GCA_012064385.1 Puccinellia tenuiflora
GGTGACCCCCAGCCGCGGCAGCTGGCCGCCCCTGCCTTGGGTGCCCCCAGGCTCCCTTGGGTCCTGGTGCCTTTCGTCGAGTAAAAATTCTCCGTAAATTTTCGTCCAATTCCGAGAATATTTCCAGAAGTAAATTTCTGAAACAAAAACAGCAAAAACAGGGAACTGGCACTGGGCATCTTGTCAATAGGTTAGTCCGACAAAATGCATAAAAATGATATAAATACAGTAAAAACATGTGACAATATCACAAAACTAGCATGGATCACTCAAAAATTATAGATACGTTTGAGACGTATCAGCATCCCCAAGCTTAACTCCTACTCGTCCTCGAGTAGGTAAGTATAACAAATAATTTTTGGAGACATGCAACCAACACAATCTTGATCAAGATAGTAATGCAAAGCACATGAAGTGAATAAGGTGATCCAAACAATTGTCTATAGTGACATTAAGCAAACAATGATTAACAAACGCTAGCTAACAAATGCTAGAAACTTTTCATGAATAAGTGTGTTGGAGACATGGAACCATACATAAGGTTTAGAAAGAAGAATTGCAATTGTCTCCAATGTAAAGTATCAATCATTCTTCAAAGCATCTATTAGTCATTCATGAAAATAGCCAAGCTCAAGTCAGGTGTCCTAATCCATCTACTTCACAAATCAACTGTTTCGAAGTCTACTCAACTAGTGCAAGTAAGAAGTGGCTTTGGCACCATGATGTTATGGCAAAGAGAACAATGATGGAGGTTTGGAAGGTCAAAAAGAAAGGCTCAAACAGTGGAGAAAGTAACCACAAGACAGAAGGAAGTCCCGTAGTTGACATTGTATGAGGAGTAGTGATTGCCATGCAACGGATGCACATAGAGCTATAAGTGTATGAAAGCTCTCCAATGGAACTAGTGGGGGTGCATCCAACTTGCTGCTCATGAAGGACCTAGAGGCTCACTTGAGGAGGCTCATCCTTGGAATATACAAGCCAAGTTCTATAACGTTAATTCCCCACAAGTTATACAAATGAAACATGAAAACTCTCTCTAATGAAGTGTAGGTGCTACTAGCACAAGTGTGGAATAAAGTATAGTAGTGTTGCCCCCTCTCTCTTTATATTTCTCTTCTTTTTTTTTAATCGTGGCCTCCGTGGCTCTTTTAATTTTCTCTCATTGGTCTCTTTTGGACTCTTTTATGTGACCCACTTTGGACTCTTTCAATATGCTCACAGGTAGGGGCAACACTCTATTTTTACAAGATGATCATCAGATTTTTGTACTCATAACTCATAAGACTAATACATGATGTATAAAAGAAGATATGCATGATCGAGCGTAGTGTGGAAAAAATGTAGAACATGTGGCAAGCCACGCTGCACACTAACTCAATGATCAAGCAAACTATATGATGGATGTTGCATGGCAATGTATCTCGGAACGGCTATGGAAATGCCGTGATAGGTAGGTATGGTGGCTGTTTTGAGGAAGATAGTTGGCTTATGTGCAGGAGAACAGGATGAAGTTCTCCCACGGAGTTGTATGTGCTCGCGAAGTATGCACCAATCTCAATGTGAGATAGGGCATTGCGCAACACCGAAGAGGCTAGCAAAATATGGAAGTGGAAGTGCCAAAAACTAAAACTCAACAATGCATTTCGTATATTGCAAACAACTAGCAGTTTTAATGTTCCACAAATGGTTAGAGACACCCCGAGAGGGATTGTGGCGGCGACACAAGTGCCCCGTTGGCTTCCCCGACCGTTGCAGTAACTACCACTAGGAACTTATTTTCAACTTAGTAGAATTCATGACACATTAGCATTGTTGACTTAGGATGTTTAGTTCAGAAAAGTACGGCTCCATGCTTTGATAACACCTCTCCACTAATCAGCTCTAACACCATTAACCAACACATTTTAACCATTAGTTATGTTAGTGCCTCAAAACAATTGAAGGGTATCAAATTATCCACATAGTGATCTACAAGACTATTCAGGTTTTTCTACTTCATACCACTGCCACATGCATAGCATTTTTCCGATCTAACACATTAACCAAGCAACCAAAACAACTCTCAAACAAATATATGTGAAGAACAAGAGAGTTTAACTTAACAACTATCAGCTCTAAACAAGAAAAAAGCGAGAGCTTATTAGAAAACAGACAGTAGCTAAGAATACTCAAAAAGATATAAGCGAAGCAAAAGAGTATTCAAATGAAAAAGCGGAGCGAGTCTCTCTCCCACACAAATAAAGCTAGGATCCAACAAAGATATGACTATCAAACAAACTAACAAAACTGAAAGTAAAAATACGCTCCAAGCATAGCACATAATATGTAAAGTGATAAAAACGAAGTTCAACGAAGACGGACCTTATGATAGTCGATGAAGATGAGGGGATGCCCTTGGGCATCCCCAAGCTTTGACTCTTGATAGTTCTTGATATTCAGAGGGGGTGCCATGGGGGCATCCCCAAGCTTGAGCTTTGATCCATCCTCGATTTTTCATATTCCTCTTCTTTGGAATTTAAAAACTCGCTCACACAAAACTTCTCATAATTTGATTAGAGGGTAGTGCTCATAAATTAAAATGCACATGTGTTCAACTCATGACAAATTGCAAACCAACTTCATTAGACATTAGCTTACTGTTTACTAAACCTCAATGTGATACTCTACCCCTAGAGTATCACATAGACAAATGCAAAATAAAGCAGAATCTGTCAAAATCTGAACAGTCTGTAAAGATCGAATTTTTCGAGGCACTTCTGCAGCTCAAATCAAAAAACTTAAAACTAACGAAAGATATATAAAAGCATCAGGCTTGCTTTCACAAATTATCAGAAAAATATAAAATTCTTGCGATTTTAGGATTTTCGTGCAACAGGCGCACAGAATCTGTTTTTGGACAGCAACACAATACCTCACACTTTCAATGCATTAGAGGCTAAACTTGGCACAAAAAACCAAAAGAAAAGGATATAGTGAAGTTGCTAAAGAGTTAATAACTTCATGACTCAAGAAAATCAAAAAGCAAACTGAAATTAAAAGATGGGTTGCCTCCCAACAAGCGCTTTTCTTTAACGCCTTTTAACTAGGCCCAGTAATTTCAATGATGCTCACATAAGAATAAGAGTTGACAAAAGAGAGCATCAAGAAATAAATACCAAACATATTTAATCCTAACCCACTTCCTATGCATAGGCATCTTGTACAAAAATAATCCATTGAAGCATAAAGCTAGTAGCATAGGAAGACAAAGCAAGTGCAACTTCAAAACTTTTAGCATAAAGAGAGGTGTTTTAGTGACATGAGAACTCTGACACCCATATTTTCCTCTCTCATAATAATTTTCAGTAGCATCATGAACAAACTCAACAATATAATTATCACTTAAAACAGGCTTTTCATGATCTACATGCACATAATTTTGGTCCATCTCAAAAAAAGTGGGATTAAACCCACTTTCAGTAGAAATATAATTTTTATCATCAAGTAATATAGGACCATCATCAAGAGCTTTATCATATGAACTATCTAAACATGACTCCTCATTATCATGCATCTCATTGGTTGTAGAAAATAAAGGATTATCATAAGATTTATCAATATAGCACGGATTATCATAAATAACAAGATCATTTTTATCAAAACGGGATGTTTCAAATGAATCAATGGGATCATAGCATTCATTCTCCTTTTATAAGGAAGGAGGACAATCAAATAATGTAAGAGTTAGAGAGTTACTCTCATTAGAAGGTAGAGATGGGTAGCTACTCCATTCTTCCTCCTCTTGTTCGTCACTCTCCTCCTCGTTTTCATCCAATGAGCTTCCAGTTTCAACAATTTCTTCCTCTATAGGCTCCTGCACGGCATTAGTCTCTTCTTTTGGGGGAGATAAACCCTTAAGATTTTCAGTAATATAACAATTTTCATCTTTGTAATTATCCATGCAATATTTAAGTATAGCAAAACTTTCAGATTTATAAGGAGCATCATCATCATTTTCAATCAAAGAAGAAATTTCATAAGCACCCTTCCACGCAATAAATTCTTCAATAGGTTCCACATCATAAAAATTATTGTTTCCCTTAGCATAGGATGTTAAGGTTTCATTATCATTGCGAGCACATTGGAAAGGATTGTGTTCAAAATTCAAGCAGCATGAAGATTCATCACAACAATAAGATATGTCATATTTAAAGCACAAGTCTCTAGCATAATTGTTCAGTTGATTTATTATTTTCCATAAGTGTATCCCTTTTTGAGACAAGCGGTATTCCTTATAATATTCTTTTTGTTCCTCTGTGAACCCGCCTTGCCAATAAGATCTAGTTTCAAAGAAGTTAACCCTTGAGAACAAGTAAATAACTAAGCATACTAACAAAACAAAAATAAAGATTACACTAATTTTTTTGGGTTTTAAAATTTTGCAACAAGAAAAATAAGCTAACGATAAATAAAATAAGCAAGACAAAAACAAAGTAAAGTGATTAAGAGTGTGAGACTCCCCTTGCTGTAGCTCCAAAGTCCCCGGCAACGGCGCCAGAAAACTGCTTGATGGTAGATATTGATAAGTTGTGTAGTGCCCCAAGCGACGGCGGAATTGCAGCTAGTAGCAGTTTTCCCTCGGTTAACGAACCAAGGTTTATCGAACCAGTAGGACTTTGGAATCAACAACGAGGTGAATGTTGAAGATCTCTGGCACTTGACCTTCAACAGACGTGGACCTGCACACACTCAACCAAAATACTTTGCCCCCAACGGCAGAAAGGTTGTCAATCTTTCCGGTCTCGCAGAAAACAAAGCGGTTAATTGTATGATGAAATAGATAAAATATGAAAAGTGACCAGAGGAGTAATGATGATTAAAAGCAAATAAATAAGGTTATAAACAATGTAAAAAGATGGACCGGGGGCCATGGGTTCACTAGTGGAGTCTCTCAAGCAAATAAAAATATACATGTGATGGGTGAACGAATTACAGCTAGGCAATTGACAAGATCATGACACAAACCCAATTTAGCTATGACAAAAAGGACATGATAATATTTATGGAGGCATCACGACAAGGAACAAAGACCGTTGAGTCCAACTGCGTCTTTGTCTAAAAATTCCACCGTGGCATCGCTATCCAGCCAGTCACCCAACGGTATTAAGTTGCAAGCAACAGACAATTGCATTAAGTAAAGTGCATGAAGTAAGCAATACTAATATCAAAATAGACATTAACACCGCTGTTTTACCCTTAGTAGCAACAGCACACCCTCGCCCTTAGACGTTTCTGTCACTCGTGCCCAGGAACAAAAGGGGGCATGAACCCACTATCTAGCATAAATACCCTCTCTTGGAGATACACACAATCACTTGGCCAAAGTAACTACGCACATCGGAGAGCATGCAAGAACATAAATTACTCATATAAGAATCGTGCACAATCTGAACATAACTTCATAATCCATCGGATTCCAGCAAACACATCACATAGCATTACAATAATCGATCTTGATCATGTTAGGAAGCTCACAAGATCATAAGACATGAAGCACAAGAGAGAGAGACTAACAACTAGCTACTGCCATGGACCCATAGTCCAAGGTGATACTACTCACAAATTATCCCGGAGGAAGGCATGACGATGAAGAGCCCTCCGAGATCGATCTCCCCTCTGGCAGAGTGCCGGGATCAGCTTCAGATTGGACCCCGAACTAGGATTTTCGGTGACGGTGCGTCGGGGTCGAGTTTCTGGAAAAAATGGCCACCTCGACATTTTTAGGTTTTTAGGGATTTTATAGGCGTCGGAGGGGGCCGAGGAGGTGCCCCACGGGCAGGGGCGGGCCCCACCCGCGGGTGGCCCCCAGGCCGCGGCAGCTGGCCGCCCCTGGCCTGTGGGTGGCCCCCAGGGCTGCCCTTTGGTGTCCTGGTGCCTTCTGTCGAGTAAAAATTCTCCGTAAATTTTCGTCCAATTCCGAGAATATTTTCAGAAGTAAATTTTGTGAAATACAAAAACAGCAAAAACAGGGAACTGGCACTGGGCATCTTGTCAATAGGTTAGTCCGACAAAATGCATAAAAATGATATAAATGACAGTAAAAAGATGTGACAATATCACAAAACTAGCATGGATCACTCAAAAATTATAGATACGTTTGAGACGTATCACATATCATTCTCATGCTCCACCATATATTGCTGCAAAGCATCATTAGGAGGCATGGCGATAGAAGCAATTCTTTCAATAATAAGATCCTCATTTGGTAATTCTTTATAATAACGATGTCTAGCAAATTTGGAAAAATTAAATTCATACGGCTCTACAGCAAATTGAACAGAGACCTTTTATTTCTTAAAATCTATAACATCACTACAAGTATTTAAGAAAGGTCTACCAAATATGATAGGACATGATTTATCTTTAACTGAACCCAAGACAAGGAAATCAGTTGGATATTTTACCTTACCACATAAGACTTCAACGTCTCTGACAGTTCCCACCGGGTGGATGACATCTCTATTAGCCAATTTAATCTCCAAATCAATATCCTCAAGCTCACATGGGGCAATTTCGCACATTATTTCTTGATAAAGTGTATAAGGAATAGCACTTGCACTTGCACCCATATCACATAATCCATAATAGCAATGATCACCTATCTTGACAGAGACAACAGGAGTACCAACAACTTTTGCACTTTTATCCTGTCTAACAATGTTAGTAGCAGCTTCACAAAAATAAATAGAACTTCCACCGACGTTCTTAGTTACAAGATCTTTAACCAAAGCTACTGGAGAGGCAATTTCAAGTTTTTCATAAGGTTCATAAATTTTCCTTTCACTTTTATTAACCGCACTAGCCACGATTGAGTGTTCTTTAATTTTTATAGGAAAGGGTGGTTTTTCAAAGTAAACAGCAGGTAAAACAGATTCAACTGTTTGAATAGGCACATCATCACTAGCAAGCACATCTGTTTTACAAACATCTTTAAATGGTTCATGATACTTATCCCACTTTTCTTTTGTAATATTAATATGGTCAACAAAGGATTTACAAAGATCAACAACAATTTGAGAATCGAGCCCAAACTTAGTACTAAGCATATTAAAATGTTCAGTTTCCATGAAAGATTTAATGCAGTCATACTCATAATTTATACCTGATTCTTTACCTTTGTCGATCTTCCAATCTTCCGCATTGTGATAAATCCTTTCAATTAAATCCCATTTAGCATTAACTTCTTTGTTTGTAAAGGATCCAAGAGAAGAGGTATCAAGCATATGATATCCTTATCATAGCGAGGCAGCCTCGCATAAAAATTGTTAATAATTATATCATTAGGAAGCTTATGATTGGGGCATTTAAGCATTAAAGATTTCAACCTCCCCCAAGCTTGAGCGATGCTTTCTCCTTCATGTGGCCAAAAGTTATAAATATAATTTCTATCTTGATGAAGTTCATGAAGAGGATAAAATTTAGAATAAAATAGAGACATAAGCTCTTTCCAATCCATCAAGTGAGAATTATCCAGAAGCATATACCAATCCATAGCTTTATCCTTTAGTGATATTGAGAATAATTTCCTCATGATTACCTCCTTTGACATACCTGCAATCTTAAATAGCTCACACAGATCTTTAATATAAAGCAAATGAGAACCTGGATGGATGGTTCCATCCCCTGCATAACGGTTACTCATAACATGATCAATAATTCCCATGGGTATTTTAAATGGATCAATTTCAGAGAGCGGAGGACTCTTATCCACTACAGGTGTGGTGGCAGAGTCACTCCCAAACAACATATTAAGTGAAGAGTGCTCCATAACGAAGCAAAGTAACAAGCAAAAATAAAAACAACACTTACAATAAAAAGAGTTCCTTACCAGTTCCACTTACCAATAGCGCTACACTCCCCGGCAACAGCGCCAGAAAAGAGTCTTGATGACCCACAAGTATAGGGGATCTATCGTAGTCCTTTCGATAAGTAAGAGTGTCGAACCCAACGAGGAGCAGAAGGTGTTGACAAGTAGTTTTTAGCAAGGTTTCACTGCAAGCACTAAAAAAGAAATGTTTTTTGATTTTTGATTTAAAGAACCAATAAAGAACAAGTAAAAAAAGAGTGCTACAATAATTGCAGCAAATAGCCCAATCCTTTTAAGCTCAAAGGACAGGCCAGTTGTGTTACTTATGAAGATTAAAACATTCTCGAGGACACATTGGATTTTCTGCCTAGCCAGTTTCATTGCACGCCGGTGATTAACCTTCAACCTTTTGATAAAGTGCTGTGTGGGTGGACTTATGCTAATGCATGATACGTGTCAAACGTATCTACAATTTTTGATTGTTTAATGCCACTTTTATACCTTTGACACTTGTTTTCATACTAAGTTTATGATTTAATTTGACTAACCTATTAATAGTCGGAAAAGTGCACAATGTTCTTCTTTTACACTTTGATGTGTATGAATCACTTGGAAATTCGCAAAAACGCAAAAGGAGCCTTGTTGGAGGTGGATTCTGACTTTCCTGAAATCTGTCCTCTTTACAGATTTCAGAGATTGGCAGTTTGAGACCGGAAGACGACGTCAATTGAAAATCAATTTGCCTGCAACATTGTGGGAAATTTCCATAGCTTGCATTTGAGGTCCGTAGCTCCGGAAATCCACGTTTTACTGAAGGCCAAATATCTGATTACGGGATTCCGAAAGTTGGTGACGTGATTGACTCCAACTCTTACCAAACTTGGAGTATTTGACCAAGCCACGACTTTGGGACCTCATTAAGGATATTAGTGGTCCCTAGGAAGGTTCTAGAGGTTCCCAAGAGCCATTGGATCAAGGGTCCATCCATCGGAGGGCCGGGAAGCATTGCCTCCACCTATATAAAGAGAGGAAACCCTAGTTTTGGGGGCAGCCACCGAAAGCCACGAATTTGCCTCCCCCTTGGCCCTCATCTACAAGGGGGATGGCTTCTCTACAACACCAAGAAGTCATGGAGGAAGGGGGTTAGGGGGCGGCGCTCCCCCTTGGCCGGCCGGCCTCCGCCACGCGCCGCTGCCGCCGCCGGTCGCCCGCACCGCCTCCGCCTTGCCCTTTCCTCCATGGCCGCCGCCTTCACCGCCATCTCCATCTCCAATTCCTCATAGCTACAGCGGTCCACTCTCTCACAAACCTCTGTAATCCCCTATGTAAACATGGTGTTTGATGCTATAAAATATTATCCTATGATCTATGTCATGTTAATGTAGTTCCTTGTTGTCTTATGGTTGAATTATTGAATGTATTTGGTTGATTCGAGTTGTATGTTGATATGGTATAGTCCTATGGTGCCCATTATATACTTGCGCGTGTGGATAACATCATAGGGTTTGTAGTATGTGAAGGAGGCCGGGGGGTAGGGCTGTCGGAGTGACAGAAACCTAAGCCCCATCCCGGTTTTTGACATTGTATGGAATAAAGAGGACTTTATGAACTTAATGCTATGGTTGGGTTTTTACCTTAATGAATGTTAGTAGTTGTGGATGCTCGCTAATGTTCCAATCATATAGTACATGTAATCACAAGTAGTTGAGAACGTGTATGCTTTGCCTCTCTCACATAGAAAACTGCATCGAAGACGATGAACCAAATAACTTCACTAATTAATTATGAACAATTCCGCCACACCTTCCACCACTTTTCCACACTCATGGTTCTGTTATTTATTGTATTTTAGTATACTTTATTACTGCAGCAACTAACTTTTATCTTCTTGTTCTTTATTAGATTGCAAAACCAACCTTTCATACCTGTTTTATTCCTATAGTTTTATTTCCTAGATAGAGCAAACGTTTGGTGTGCGTAGAGTTGTGTCAATGGTTGATAGAACTTGAGAGAATATTAATCCTACCTTTAGCTCCTCGTTGGGTTTGACACTCTTATTTATCGAAAAGGCTACAAACGATCCCCTACACTTGTGGGTTATCAAGACCTTTTCTGGCGCCGTTGCCGGGGAGCAATAGTGTGGGGTGAATATTCTTGTGTGCACTTGTTTACTTTATATCTAAATAATTTTTACTTTCATTTGTAAGTTGTTTTCTATCTTAGTATGGATAGGGAGCACGAATTACAAAAAAAAATTAGTTCTACTTGTTATCTAAAACTTTTTCAAAAAGAGAAGTGATTGGAAAGATGAGTAATGGTTAAGTGGGGGTCGACCTTGAACACTTGTGTTCATGCCTATGAAACCAAAGAAAATCTTTTCATGGAAGCTTCTCAGCTAAAAACATGTATATATTGTGTATATACCACTGTAATCTAATAATAAAATGTATTTATGACCTCTAGTTTATTTATGATGCAAGTTTGTTGCTTTGCTGTCCAGAAACAGATTCTGTGCGCCTGTTGCGTGAAATTCCTAAAATCACCAGAATTTTATATTTTTCTGATATTTATAGACAGAAAGCCTGATATTTTTATCTATCTTTAGTTAGTTTTGAATCTTCTGGTTTGAGCAACATAAGTGCCTCGAAAAATTCGATCTTCACAGATTGTCCAGTTTTTTACAGATTGTTGTCTTTATTTAGTATTGTGCTTATACTCGATGTTTATAATCTTTGTTTCATCAATATAAGTTATAAATTGATTAGTATACAGTAGATAATATTGAATTGAGGTCTTACAACTTGCCAATGCTTGGACATGAGTGGATTTTATTTAATGAGCACTAACCCTACTAATGAGTTTTGTGAAGTTTTATGTGGATGTAGTCTATAAGATCGAATCAATATGGTGATATGAGACGAACGATAAGGTACAAGAACTCAACCTTGGGGATGCCCAGGCGCACCCCAAGAACATATTCAAGAAGATACAACCATTTAAGCTTGGGGATGCCCGAGCCATCCCTTCTTATTCATCAACAAATATCAGGTTGTCTCGTTCATGATCTATATTACTCATATTGTCCTTATATAATAATTGTATGCATGTGGACTTTTGTAAGAATTTTTATTGTGACAGCTATATTATTAAAATTTTCTTATGATGCTACTGAAAGTTATTATGAGAGAGGAAAACATGGTTCTAAATATCTCATAGTATTTAGTCTCCTCTCTTTATGTTGAAAGTCCTGAAGTTGCATTTGTTTTGCCCTCTTATGCTAGTCACATTATGTTTCAATGATTTGTTTTCTTACAATATTCCTATGCATAGGAATAGGGTTAGATTTAAATGTGTTTGATATTTGCTCCTTGATGCTCTCCTTATTATTTCAACTCTTAATCTTATAAGAGCATCATTAAATTAAGCCTAGCTAAAAGGCATTAAAGAAAAGCGCTCATGGGAGGCAACCCATTTTATTTTTAATTTCTGTTTCTTTTTGTTTTTCTTTGTGTTTGGGTGTTTTTGCCTCTGTAACAACTCCCTTGTATCCTTTTTGTTTCGGTTTTTGTGCCAAGAATAGCCTCTAATGAGAGGAAAGTTAAATTTTTGAGTTGCTGTCCAGAAACAGATTTCTGTCTGTCACCATACGGAATTCTAAAAAATCACAGAACGTGATATGGGTCTGCAAATTTTTTACATTAAGCATCAGGTTTTTTTCTAACTTTCATTAGTTTTGAGTTTTCTGATTTGAGGTGTCCCAGTATACCGAAAAAATCATCTTTACATTCTGCTCTGTTTTTGATAGATTCTGTCTTTTGTTCTTACATCGCTTCTTTTACAGGCAAAGTGGAGTTCTTTTGATCCCGGAGCATCACTTAGATCTTTGTGGCAGTAGCTAATGTTTAGGAACAAGTTCATTTAATTTGTTAAGTGAGAACTGAATGTGGATTATTTTGTTTGTGAACTAACCCTCTAATAAAGTTTATTAGAAATTTTGTGTGAAGTAAGTTTTCAAGTATTCAAGAGCGAGGTGATGAAGGAAGATCAAGAAGGGATAAAATCTCAATATTGGGGAGGTTCCCATGGACCTCCTCTGAAATATACAAGAAGTCACAAGCATCTAAGCTTGGGGATGCCCAAGGCATCCCCTTCTTCATCGACAATCATCAGTTTTCACCCATGGTACTATATTTTTATTGCTTTACATATTATGTGCTATTCTTGGAGCGTCGGTTTATTTTTACTTTCCGTTTGTTTTTGTTTTGCCCTCTGGTCTTTTAGTTTTCCAAAAATAAAGTACCAAGTTGAAAGAACGTATGGTCGACTAGAGGGGGGGGGGGGGTGAATAGGCGACTAACAATTTTAATTCTTTTTCTTTTTAATTAGGTTTTTAGCAAGGTAAAAACTTGTTATCTAGATGTGCAACTAGATGAACAACCCTAGGTGATAAGATACAAGGAACAAGTAGAAAGCGCAATGGAAAGTAAAGGATAGAAGTCACCGCAAGAGGACACGAGGAAATGATTCCCGTAGTTCCTTCCCAAGGGAAGTACGTCTACGTTGGAGAGGTGTGTAGGCTCCTTGGCCCTCCTACAAGCACGTCCGTGCTCACCCTATTCTCCGGTGCTACTCCCGTGAGGGAATAGCTCTTTCCACTATGAGGTCGACTTGAAGGCATTGACCAAACCTTTACACCAAGGTTGGGGCTCTCCACAATGAGTTGGAGACTCCCAACAATGTCCCGGAGCTCCTCACAAATTATGAATCTCCGAAACCCGCTCTTGCTCCTAGAGTTCCCAAGAACCCTAAGAGCCCACAAGATCCAAGATCCACAAACAACAAGTGGGGGGATTCGAAAGACCTTTGGTGGAAGGCTAGATCTAGGTCTCCTATTTCACTCCTCAAAAGATCAACAAGATTGAGGCGAGGGAGTGGGAGATCTAGGCAATTTTAGCTTGGGCTCATTAATGGAGGAGAGAGAAGAATTTGAGTCTAGAGCCTTAAAGACAAAGGAGGGAGAAACCCTCCTTTTATAGTCTCCTCCTCCAGTGAACCGTTGGGGAGGTTACTGCTCCACTGCAACGGTACTACCGCCGCTCCTGGCGGTAGTGCCGTTGCAGTCTTCACTTCCTTGACCAACGGCTCCTTCTTCCTGGGGGCCATCCCGCAGCACCGGCACTACCGTCGGAGGCAGCGGTACTACCGTTGTAGGCCCACAGAGAGCCTCCCAGGCGGCAGTGCTGGCGGCAGTGCTAACGGCACTGCCAGCCCCAGGGGAGCTCTCGAAAGCCCAGCAGCGGTACTGCCGCTGTGGGCTCACAGAGAGCCTCCCGGGCGGCAGTGCTGGCGGCACTGCCAGCCCCAGGGGAGCTCTCGAAGGCCCAGCAGCGGTACTGCCGCCGGAGGCGGCGGTACTGCAGCTGTGGGCTCACAGAGAGCCTCCCGGGCGACAGTGCTGGCGGCACTGCCAGCCCCAGGGGAGCTCTCAAAAGCCCAGCAGCCGTACTGCCGCCGGAGGCGGCGGTACTGCCGCTGTGGGCTCACAGAGAGCCTCCCGGGCGGCAGTGCTGGCGGCACTGCCAGCCCCAGGGGGGGCTCGCATGCCCCAGGCACGGCGGTACTGCCGCCAGACCCGACGGTACTGCCACCGAACAGGATTTCACCTTTTTCCAATCTGCACAAACTCATAAAACGATATTAGAAATAAATTATTATGTTGTCATAAATACCAAAACATATTAGGGGACTAGATGCACTTTCACAAGTTTTACCTATTTGGTTTTAGTTGATACATAATTAAAAGTGGTTTTTCTGTTTTCAGTATTTGCTGTTCACTGCCCGATTTTTCATGTTTTACTGAAAGCTCTAAATGTCACAAAAGTTTTACATAGAAAGTATCTACTAATCCTCTATGCGCTCAAAAATTGGCGAAAATTTCAGAGACGTTTAAGTTTACTTAAAAATTATGTTTTCCAGCTGCTGTTTTTCTGGACAGATTCTGACTTTTGTTGCAAAAGTGGCCTCTTTGCGTTTTCATTTGATTCTTTTTGGATCTCATCCATTATTTTAAAGTTGGCCACTTAAGCAACCTCCCTGTAACTTGAAAACAAAATTTGTTTTAGTTTAATGGCAGCACTTTGGAAATGTTATCTTTAGTATACTAATGTCTAACCGTAGAAAAGAATGGGAGAGTTTTTGTGTTGAAGTTTTTTCATAGGGAATGAAGGAACATCAAATTGAGAAATATACAAGATTGGTCAAAACCATAAGCTTGGGGAGGCATTGCATCCCTCTACATCAATAACCTCTCGGTTTGCAAACCTTCAAAATTTGTTTTTTGAGCAACATAGAAACTTGCATAAACTTGGAGTGTTTGTATCTTAATTTATTATCTATTATATCTTTGTGTTAGCATCATGCACCATCACAATAATGAGCTGATTGTTATATCTTTTATTTATACCCTTTCTGGAGAGTTGATTGGAGTTTTATTTGGTTGGTTAGTTATTTGTTTAAACTTAAAAATGCTATGTGTATAATGTTGCTTCGTAGTTCATGTTTTCTAATGGTTAGTCTCAACTAGCTAAGAGGGTATAATATGTTATTTTGATGTTAACATGTGTTATTTTGTTCATAATGTGAAATGGTGAAGTGGGATCCTCCTCCAAAAGATTTATCCGGATTGACTTGGCAAATGTTCACACATGTTGAAAGACTAAAAATACAGTCTGTTATGCCTTGACGGTTTATTGTACTTTAGAATTGAAGAACCTCTCTTATGTTTTATTCATTAAGTATTTTGTCACAAAGCATGATTATGAAAGTAATGCTCAAATTTTGTCGCTTTCCCATCTTTTGCTAGCCTCCACTTGCACTGGGTGTAATGGTCCATCCGTGCATCCAAATTCCTTAAGCCAAAGTATTCCAGCTGAGTCCACCATATCTACCTATGAATGGTATTTCTTGCCATTCCAAGTAAATTTGTCATGTGCTACCTTTAAAATATTCAAAATACTCCTTTTGTGCCTCTGTTTTTAAGCTCATGAGGGAGCAGTAGAGAGCTAGATATAACTTGTGGCAAGCAAGCTCATTTCCCCCCTTTCATCCGGTGTCGATGGATTACGTCTTCACTTGAATCAACCCGAGAGCAGCTTAAGCAAAATATAAATATAACTCACCATTCTCCTCCACACAATGCAAATCTGAGAAATCAGCTCAAACATTGGATAGTGGTGAAACCAAGGAGAAAGAGGAATGTACTCGTTCCTCTAAACCTGCCGCTCTCACAAGTCTAAAAGCCTTGCTTGTCATAGGGGACTAGCTAGTTTCTTTGCTGTGAAATCGTTGATGAAAGCATGCATATCTCAAAATTGTTTTACTTCTGTTCTATAAAAAATAAAAAGCTCTAGCACATGACTAATCCCTGCTTCCCTCTACGAAGGGCCCTTCTTTTATGTTTATGTTGAGTCGTCATCCTTCTTTGAGCACCATCTTATAGAGCATTGCTGTCATTCTGAGTATAATGTGCTTTGTCCCAAAGTCTTAATGAGTGGAGCATGTTTGAGATTCTATATCATTTCTGAAAAACTTTACTCCTAGTCTCTGTTTAATATCTCAAGAGGTGCCCGACATTTATGTTTTGCTCTACTAAAGGGGCAAGCGAGAGACCACTCTACCATGCTTTATTATGATCATTATAATCTTGTTAATGTTTATAATTTCATATTATTAACTCCTAGTTCGTCGTTATCTTTTCATTAGCTAACACAATTGCTTAAGTTTCATTATCTATATAGTATTTGTCATGCATTTGTTGAAGACATGATCCTAGCATTCAACATCAAAAATTATTTTGTTATCTTTTACCTACTCGAGGACGAGTAGGAATTAAGCTTGGGGATGTTGATACGTGTCAAATGTATCTATAATTTTTGATTGTTTCATGCCACTTTTATACCTTTGATACTTGTTTTCATACTAAGTTTATGATTTAATTTGACTAACCTATTAATAGTTGGAAAAATGCACAATATTCTTGTTTTACACTTTGATGTGTAGGAATCACTTGGAAATTGGCAAAGACGCAAAAGGAGCCTTGTTGGAGGTGGACTCTGACTTTCCTGAAATCTGTCCTCCTTACAGATTTCAGAGATTGGCAGTTTGGGACCAGAAGACGACGTCAACTGAAAATCAATTTGCTCGCAACGTTGTGGGAAATTTCCATACCTTTCATTTAAGCCCAAGAACAGCCCAATCGGAGGTCCGTAGCTCCGGGAATCCACGTTTTACTGAAAGCCAAATATCTGATTACGGGATTCCGAAAGTTGGTGACGTGATTGACTCCAACTCTTACCAAACTTGGAGGATTCGACCAAGCCACGACTTTGGGACCTCATTAAGGATATGAGTGGTCCCTAGGAAGGTTTTAGAGGTGCCCAAGAGCCATTGGATCAAGGGTCCATCCATCGGAGGGCCGGGAAGCATTGCCTCCACCTATATAAAGAGAGGAAACCCTAGTTTTGGGGGCAGCCACCAAAAGCCACGAATTTGCCTCCCCCTTGGCCCTCATCTACAAGGGGGAGGGCTCCTCTAAAACACCAAGAAGTCATGGAGGAAGGGGGTTAGGGGGCGGCGCTCCCCTTGGCCGGCCGGCCGACGCAACGCGCCGCTGCCGCCGCCGGCCGCCCGCGCCGCCTCCGCCTTGCCCTTTCCTCCATGGCCGCCGCCTTTACCGTCATCTCCATCGCCAATTCCTCATAGCTACAGCGGTCCACTCTCTCACAAACCTCTGTAATCCCCTATGTAAACATGTTGTTTGATGCTATAAAATATTATCCTATGATCTATGTCATGTTTATGTAGTTCCTTGTTGTCTTATGGTTGAATTATTGAATGTATTTGGTTGATTCGAGTTGTATGTTCATATGGTACAGTCCTATGGTGCCCATTATATACTTGCGCGCGTGGATAACATCATAGGGTTTGTAGTATGTGAAGGAGGCCAGGGGGCAGGGCTGCCGGAGTGACAGAAACCTCAGCCCCATCACTAATTAATTATGAACAATTCCGCCACACCTTCCACCACTTTTCCACACTCATGGTTCTGTTATTTATGGTCTTTTAGTATACTTTATTGCTGCAGCAACTAACTTTTATCTTCTTGTTCTTTATTATATTGCAAAACCATCCTTTCATACCTGTTTTATTCCTATAGTTTTATTTCCTAGATAGAGCAAACGTTTGGTGTGCGTAGAGTTGTGTCAATGGTTGATAGAACTTGAGAGAATATTAATCCTACCTTTAGCTCCTCGTTGGGTTCGACACTCTTATTTATCGAAAAGGCTACAAACGATCCCCTACACTTGTGGGTTATCAATGCACCGCCCTTACTTGGACAAATACATACTTGTGATTAAACCCTTGCAAGCATCCGCAACTACAAGAAAGTAATTAAGATAAAAGCCTAACCACAACCTTAAACTTCGAGACCCTACGCTCCCTAGTGCACTAGTTCACAAATTGGGGTTTAGGTTTCTGTCACTCCTGCAACCCTACCATAAGCAAACTAAATACGCTATGCATTCCCCTAGGCCCTTTGAAAGGTGAAGTTTCATATAGTCGACGTTCACACGATACCACTAGAGGAATAACACCACAATATAAATCAAACCATTAAATATTACTCAACATTATGCAATTACTAGCAACTAGGCTTTCCCCATATCCTCAAGAACCAAATAAACTACTCACAAGACATCATATAGATCATGATCAGAGGTGATATGAATAAGGGCAACAATCTGATTGTAAAGACAATTCACCGATAAAACTCTCAAGCATCAACTACAAGTAGTAATCAACACCCGGGATACGATTCCAATGAACTAATAACAAAACAATGACAATTGCTACAGTGGGATGAGATGGGACGGTGTCGGTGATGATGGTGCTGATGATGGAGATGGTGTTGATGATGATCCCGATGATGCCCGGCGTGATGGCGATGACGATGTCAACGATCGCCCCCTCCGGGAGGGAAATTCCCCGGCAGATTTCTCCCTGCCAGAGCTCTTCTTCTCTCTGTCTGGTTTCCGCCTCGTGGAGGCGGTGGAAAAATTCCTCTTTGATACCCCCGGCGTTTTTAGGTCAAAGGGAAGTAATACGCCGAAGGGGAGCCGGAGGGGGGCCACTGGGGCCAGGGGCGGGTCCCACCCGCGACCTAGGGTGGGCCTGTAGCAGGGGGCCGCCCCTGCTCCCTGGAGCTCGCCTCCGTGCGCCCTTTTGGCTCCATGGCTTATTTCCCATAATATTTATCTCCGAGTTTTTATGGAATTTATGGAGCTTCCGAAGTCAGGTGTCTTGACACGTACTTTTCCAGCTGATTCCAGGCTCCGGTGGATGCATCTCCAATAATCGCCAAACATGCAAAATGAGATAAAATAACATAAGTATTGTATCATAATATGAAATATATCAATGAATAAAGATGAATTATGATGTAAAATAATGATGCAAAATGGATGTATCAAACAACAATCAAGATATGGCGAAGGCGGCACTTGTCGGCCGCGGAGGAAGCTTCGGCTACCTCTGCACACACCATGGCATCTTCGGCGGTAGACCGTAAAGCGAGGAGCTGCAGTTCCCTAGCTGCCAGGTCGGCCCGCAATGCCTCCAGTTCTCCGCGCTCGGACTCGAATGCCTGGCGCTCTCCTGCAAGCTCGGCCTATTGCTGGGAGATGGACCTCGACAGATCTTCATTCTGGCGACGCGTCTCCAGCTGGGCCTCAGCGCTCCAGGGCTGTTGCTCAGCCCATTCGTCGATCATCCGATGTGACACCGCCACCACCGCGGGGTCGATCACCATGTCTCCCAGCAAAATGGCCCCCGAGCCCATGGAGCCCGCCTTGCCAAGGGTTGGCGCGACGGACCTTGCGAGGACCAGGGGCGCAGGACCAAGAACGCTCTAGGGAGGAGAAGGTGGAGCTGACAAGGAAAAATACTTCGCGGTCAGAAGCAGTAAAAAGAAGAATAAACAATGAAGCAAGAAGCCACTTACGGGTGGGATTGGCCATCTCGGGCGGAAGAGCATGGTCGCTCGAGGTCACTTCGTGGAAGTCCTTACCCGTGGTTCCTCCAGAAGGATCCTCCTCCGGGGGAACAAGGGAGATGACGCCCGGAGCAACTAGGTGGGGGCTCGAGTGGGAACCACTCCCACTTGACACCTTGCGACCGGCAGAAACTTTCTTGATTTTCCCCGACCGGGAGTCAGACGAATTACCATCCTCCCGGGGTCTCTTCTCGGGGGTCGGAGAAGAGGCAGCGCTGCACGAAGCATCAAATTGTTGGAAGATTCAAGAGCAACCAAAGAGCAAGAACCAAGGAGCATTGGACATACCTGACCATGTCCCGCAAGACTTGCCAGCCTCCGGACATTCCTAGTATCCCCGGGGTCGGTGCCAGAGGTCGAACCGGGCTACCCTGGGGGCTTGAGACAGCAGAAGACGGACCACCAAAGGGGCAGCGAGCAATGGACCGGGAGCGCTGGATGAGGGGGACCTCGTCCTCCTCCTCCTCTTCAGATTCCACAATCCGAAGGTTGCGGCGTGGTCTGCTGGGGGCTAGCGCCTGATACGTCTCCGACGTATCTATAATTTTTTATGTTCCATGCTTGATTCTATATCAGTGCCACATTTTTTTATAATGTTTTTATATCATTTTGGCATGATTTATGGAACTAACCTATTAACAAGATGCTAGTGCCAGTTCCTGTTTTCTGCTGTATTTTTGTTTCAGAAAAGTTGTTTTGTGCAGTTTCTCGGAACGCGCTGAAAATTTACGTGATTTATTTCCAAGTTGAAACAAAGACGGAACCCGAAGGACGCCCGGAGGGGAGGCTCCCAGCCTCCAGACGCCCTCCAGGCATAGCCCCACCCTAGGTCGTGCCTGGGGCCCACCTGGAGCCCTCTGGCATCGCCTCGAGTTGCCTCTTCGCCTATAAATTTGTCTTCACCCCGAAAACCTAGATACCAGATCATATTTTCCAGAAGACGTCCGAGGCCTCCGCCATCTCCAACCCTAGTTCGGGAGAGTTCTGCAGCTCTTCCTGGCACCCTGACGGAGAGGGGAATCGACACCGGAGGCATCTACACCACCATGCCTGCCTCCGAAGTGATGCGTGAGTAGTCCACCACGGGACTACGAGTTCATATGTAGCGACTCGACCCAGTAATATGGATCTCGTCTATGAGTATGGTGCTAG
Source organism: Puccinellia tenuiflora (assembly GCA_012064385.1). NCBI lineage: Eukaryota > Viridiplantae > Streptophyta > Magnoliopsida > Poales > Poaceae > Puccinellia > Puccinellia tenuiflora. Next base: position 592,381 of record QRDG01001409.1, read on the forward strand.
TCCCGGATCGACTCGCTAGCACACTCATTACAAATGAATAACAGTAACAAATGCGTCTTTATTAATATCGAATATGATCCAGAATACAAAAATTCTTACAAGTTGCATAGCTCAAGGCTAGCACAAAACAAATATAAATAGATCAAGTACACAACGGAAATAAACGATATGTGAAGCCTCAATCTTGATGCGCCACAGGCGAAGCATGTCGAGTGAAGAATCATGACCTAACGACTCTCAAACCTGCAACAGTGAAATTGCAGCTATTCGCGAATACGGTCAGTACATTGGGATTTGTACTGGCAAATGATGCGGTGAGGTGGATATAAAATGGCAACCTAGCATCTACATGCTTATTTGGCTAGGTGGAGTTTCAAAGGCTAATTTTGCACAAAGCAACTGTTTTATCCTATCATTTGATAAAAAAAATAGTTTTTCACACATTAATTGGACACTCTGTTAATCCAACAGGTGCTCCTACCCAACTGGCGATGAGTCCACTGGCATACCACCAGATACTCCCACCAATTTGTTGTTATCCCATCAAATTCTAATTTAGAAAATTGGGATGAGTGAGAATATGTCATAGACTCCCATCTAGTTGCTAGTTTGCCCATAACCGAAGGACACGGCTAAGATCTTAGTTTAAACCCTCGCGAGGTGTGTACACTTTACCCATGTTGCCCGGTCCACTCTGCTCACTCCGGGAATCACCACATGGAGAGGAAGAGAGGATCGAACTAGAACTAGTAGAAAGTAACTTCCCAAACCCCCACGCACCATACCACCTATCACTATTCTACATCTCTGGCTACGATGGGTTCAGGTCACCACCTTCTACCAATTCTGTCGTAGCCCATACTACATTGACACATGGTTGCACAGAAGCTACTACACAAGAAACTAAACTATTCTCATTGACCCTGGGTGGCCGTCCACAAGTGAGCATACTCAAGACCAGAGCAGCCACTCAACTATTTCCACCAATCATACCGATTTCACCCAGGCGGTTCATTAATCATTATGTTGTTTTATTAATTTAAACCAAAATAATCAACATAAAATTTCATATCATGATTCCCAACCACGTCTACTAGTAAACGACTAAGCAATCTAAATCCACGATGGTTGACTAGCATATCATTTACTATAGGAAACATATGATTATTCCACTTGGGTGTTAGTGAAATAATCTAGCATAGCATAATCACTCAAATCCTACACATGCAAGTCTACTAATTTAAAATTTGTGGCGGACCTGCACTTAAAATTTGTGGCGGACTAGCATATCATTTACTATAGATGGATACCATCTGTGGCGGACCTGCACTTAAAATTTGGCAAGATCCCTGTGTATAGTGCAAATCCCTGGATCGAATCATTTGCACACACAGTTTACGATGAATACCATAACATTGTATCAATTTATTACAAAAATGATCCAGACTTAAAATAATCCATTACAACTTTGCATAGCTCGAAGCTAGCATAAACAAAAATAACAGCGGAAGACTAAGTATTATTGCGTGGAGTCCCAATCTTCATGTAGCCACAGGCGAAACATGTTGGTTGCAGACTCGAAACCCCTAACGAAACCTCACTCATCGTCAGAACAACCTAATAAAAGATATCAACAAGGTGGATCAGAACCATAAAATGGAACTGGCAAGTGACACTTTGTGGACTCATACTAGAACAACTCTAATAACCTATATGCATATTTGGCTTGTGGAGTTTGAAGGCTATTTTGCATAAAGCCAATTTTATCCTATTCTTTCAAAACCAAATCTTTCTTTCCAAAACTTTAAGAGACATCCCTGGGCGCACCAGTGTCTCAAATCCCCCTTGTTCACCCATCAAATTTTTAACTTAGAGAAATTGGAATGTTGGGATCCTCCGTTGACGTCCTTGTTCAGCTGCTCAGAATTGTCCGTAACCGGGGACATGGCTATGATCATAGTTTTATACTCTCGAGAGTTTGTGGCACTTTCCCCACTAGACTCGATCAACCCATTCTGTCCTTCACCCTCATTTAGTGAATAGGAAAGGAGAAGATCGAGACGAGACTTTTTCAGAAGTGTCTTCCCGTGGTACTACTAGCGAGATCACTGCCGTCCTATCCCTCTACATCATCAGATCTCACTGACCCAGGTCCACACAACTTACTCCGTCAAGACAGAGCCCATATGACTAGTGGCTGCACTGGAAGCAATCCTCACTTGGAGTAACTTCAAATCCCTTTGATCCTGGGTGGCTTTCCGCAAGTGTGATTCATCCTCCTAAGTCAGGGGACCACGTATGATCCTTCCTCCCAAAATAGGGAATCACCCTCTTCTACAATTCATCCTCCCATATATGGGGAATTGCTTTATTCCAACCACCCACCCAGGTAGTTTATTACTTAGTAGAATTTTCATTAGCTTTTGATACAAAACACATAGCATAGCATTTACCTATACTACTAAGTTATCATATAGGTACTAGACACTAAGGAATATTCTAGGGTAATACTAAACAGGTCTAGCATAGCAATACTAATAAGCCTATCATGCAAATTTTCTAAGTAAAAGCTACAACAATGCATATCAAAATAATAGGACGAACAGTATGCAAGTGTGCCACTTGCCTTGGCAACAGGAGTGGCAGGAGTAGCAACCACCAAAGTCTTCGTGACTCTCCGAATAAACTAATAAAATAAACAAGCCACACATAAACAAACAGAACAACAATAATCATACAAAAATAATAAATATACAACAAAAATATGCTATGTATGAAATGCAATTAAAATCATAAGAAAAACATTAAACTAAGTTTTCTGGTTTTAGAAATATGCATGAAGTCAAAATGCAAGTAAAACAATTTTTATTATAACAACAATACAAAACAATTCCCAAAAAGGGAATAAGCACAAATTAAAATACTACTGTTAAAATAAATAATTAAAAAAATATGGGAGTGGTCCTTCTGGACAGAGGGTTTCAAAACTGAGCTATACCAATTGGATTCCCTCAAAAACACTTTTTATAACTAAAGTTATGCCAAATTTACTCAAATTTCACATTTGAAATTCAAGTAAATTTAAACTTGGCAAAACAGAAAAATAAAACTACTGAAAGATTCTACAGGTTCTAAGGATTTCAAATATATAAAAATATTTGAATTTGGGTGAACAGATAAAAAGATATGATAAATCTAAGGTGCGGGGGCTTTTCTGCAAAACAGACAGAAATATCTAAATCGGGAAAAAAAATCCAGAAAAGCTTGTCCACGCGGCGTCCTCCAATTGGCTGTTTCTGCTGACTGGGTGCTAACGAGGCGCTGACTGGACTGCTGACTGGGCCGTACCGATTCGGAAATAAAGGATCTAATCGTGACCGTTGATTGCAGATCCAAGGGCTCAGACGCTAGGGTTTTACCGAGGTGGTGCTGTGGTCGCCGGAATAGGCCAGGGCGCGGCGGCGACGGCTCGGGCTTCGAGGGCGTTGGCGCTCCGGTGGTCCCCGGAGACGAAGGAGACGACGACGAGGTGCGGCGTGTCGAGGCGAGCTCGGTGGCGCGGCGGAGACGAGCAGCGCGTCCTGGTGCGGCGAGGGGGTGCGGCTGGAGGAGCTCGGGGCGGCGGCTTGCTCCTGTCGAGCTCGTGCTCGACGCTCGGCTGCGTAGAAAAATTCGTGACCGTGTCAGAGAGGTGCGGGAGGCTCGGGGAGAGAGATAGGGACCAAAGGGGCGTGGCCCAGCTCACCGGGGCGACCGGAATCAGAGGAAATGCGGCGGCGGCAGAGCGGACTCCGGCGACAAAATACGGCGGCCTGGGGGCACGATTCGTACGGTAAGGAGAGGGGAAAAGGAGGAGGGAGCAGGTGCTACTTATAGGAGCAGACGGGGGAGAAAATAATGGCCTTAATGGCCCGATTGATGACCTTAATCGCCGGCCGGGATTTGCCGTGGATGCGTGCGTGATTTTGGGAGGAAGACGATGGTGGTGTCGGTGCTGACAGTTGGGTCCCACCTGTCAGTGAGGGTAAGAAAAGAAAAGGGCGAAGGGGTACGCGGGCTGCTGGCGGGCTGCTGCCGGGGACGGTGTTGGGCCGCGGCTGGGCTGGCTTTGGCTAGCTCGGCCGTGGTGGCCCTTTTCCATTTTTTTTTGTCTTATCTCCTTTTCTATTTTCTGTTTTCAGAAATACAAATAACTTTGAAATAATAGTTCAAATTGGTTCAAACCAATTTGATTGTAAAATAAAAATAATCCTTTTAAATACTTTAGAACCTTTTCCATAGTATTTTATTTTTAAATAAATTCAATTATGGAGTATTTGCATAATTGACACCTTTATGTCAAAATAACAAATAGGCTTTTATA
>QRDG01001409.1:596764-729714 GCA_012064385.1 Puccinellia tenuiflora
ACGTCACGTCATCCATCTCTGTATTGTCTTGGCATGCTGCCTTCTCACGGCTGACTTTCATCAGTGCAAGCACTACGCCATTTCTAACGGAACTCTCATGGTTGGTCAAAACTTCCATTTGTAGGATTTCTTCTTATTCACAAGAGTTGGGTTTAATCTCATCGTATAGCTTATGTTTCGGCAAAACTTGCCTTACATAGGGTTATAGTATTCCAGTGGCTCAGGTTCATCGTCGGCTCTCTAATAGGTTTGTCGCTCAGATTTACCATTCCTCATAGCAAGAGCGAATGATATGAGTATTCTTCATGGGGGCCAGTCCATGTCGCACCCACTCATTACCTTGTACTTGGTTTGGTGAATCTCGTCGGCTAACACTCGGTCGATCTCACTTGTCCGACAGAGAGTTTCCAATCTGTAAGACAAACCTGAGTTAAACTATCGAACCTTTAATACTACGGTGTTGCGAAAGCTCCTTCACACACTAGCTCACAAGCTATAACTTCTCCTCTGATTTTCTTCTCCATTGGTGTAGTAAGATTTCCATGATATGTTTGAGTTGTTGAACCACTCGTTACACCCTTTGCATGGGGTGGCCACCGACTGTTGCAATCCAAGAGGTAAGTCACTTCGGTTGGCATATTGGTGATGCTTGTGGTTGGGTTTAGTAGGGATGAGTGAAGATAGAAAGAGACTAAAAGAAGTTCTACCCATAACCAGCAGATCAAGGCAATTCATCTCCAAACAACATCTAGCAAACATCAAGCAACATGGTTCAAACATAACAAACAACCTAGTATTACCATACCAACCAAGTTGATATGATCAATACACTATCACGATATTCGTTGTTCTAACAGGGTAACTAAATTGGTGGTCTCATCTATCTTTTGTTGAGTTCTTCAAGTTCTTCCATGGCCTTCCATGAAGCACAACTGTCTTGTGGGGATCTCCATCGTTCTGACATCAGTTGAGTTGAATCCACCAATAAGCGTCATTTGAAGTGATAAAAGATGTTTAGAAAGTGAATAGTAGATGAGAGTATAAGAAAAGGTAACTTGCAAATATTTCCTTTTGAATAAAATAGATTTTCAATTTTGGTCTTTTCCTAGTTCTAATCCAAACCAAGGGTTTCAAACCTACAGGCAACACAGTGCTCTGATACCATCTGTAGCGATCCTGCCCTTTTAAAATAGGCCAAGATCCCTGTGTTATTGTGCTAGTCCCTGGATCGAATAGCTAGCACCACAGTTTAAGATGAAGTATCATACATTGCATCAAAATTCTATTACAACGTATGATCCAGAAAAATGAACCTTACAAATCGCATAGCCAAAGGCTAGCATGTTACAAAGTTCAGCAGCGGAAAACATATAATAGCATGGAGCCACATCATCTTCATGTGCCACAGGCAGACATGTTGGTTGTAGACTCGAAACCCGAAAGCGTTCCTTACTCGTCGTCGGAACAACCTGCAACGGTAAAAACGTTGCAGCCAAAAATTGGTCAGAACCATTGGAATGGATCTGGCAAGTGATACTTGTGGACTCATAATGGAAAACTCCTATTAGCTATATGCTTATTTGGCTGGTGGAGTTCAAGGCTAATTTGCGTAAAGCCAACTTTATCCTATCTCTTTAAAACATTTCTTCAACATCTAAAAATGAGACAATTATGGTATGAAAACCATTGTCTCTTCTACTCTTGTTCAGACTTCAAATTTTACTTGAGAAATTGGAATGTTGAGATTCTCCGTTGACATCCTTGTTCAGCTGCTCAGAATTGTCCGTAACCGGGGACACGGCTATGATCATAGATTTACACTCTCGAGAGGTTGTGCACGTTCACCACTTGACTCAATCAACCCATTCTGTCCTTGACCCTCATGTAGTGAAAAGGAAAGGAGAAGATTAAGACGAGACCTTTGGGAAATGTTCCCCGGTTCCTCTGGGCAGACCCATACAAAACAACATCCGCTGAGAAACTGCCGGAATCGGGGCCTATAACTTACTTAGTCAAGGCAGAGCCATAATACCAAGTGGCTGCACTGGAAGCAATCTTCACACGGAGTAACTTCAAATCTCTTTGTTCCTGGGTGGCCGTCCACAAGTGCACATACTCGGGTAAAACCATAGACATGGCCCCGAGTAGCCACTCAACTTCGCCTCCAATAGAGCAAACCAATTCCACCCAGGTGTTTGTTTAACTTAGTAGAAATTAACTTTCCATAGTAAAACTCATAGCGTAGCATTTCAATAATTCTACTAAGATATTGTATAGGTACTAGACACTTAGGATTATTCTAGGGTAATACTAAACGGGTCTAGCATAGCAATACTAATAAAACCTGACATGCAATTCTACTTAGAAAAAGTAAACTACAATGCATATCAAAATACTTAGGAAATTTATGCAGTGAGCATCACTTGCCTTTGAAAACTTGTCGTTGCTCACACACTCTCTTCAACGTATCTTGGAGCACTCCGTTAACTCTAAACAATATAAATAAACAACAATAAACAACAACACAACAATCAAAATAAAACACAACATCAAACATGGACAACAATAAAACAACAAGGTTGATGGTCCAAGTTCATCACCTAATTCAATATACAAAAAGAATTATTATGATGAGGTAGGTCAAAGTCCAAGGTTTACAATTTGAGTATTGGTCAAATTGCAAACTAGGTCAAAGTTTGCAAAACAAGTCACAAAAAGGACTTTAAACTAATTTCAACATTTTCATGATGAAATGGTTCAACTAAGATGGGTTTGGGCTCTACTGGACAGAGAACTAAATTTTAAAACATTTTCCCAAAAGAAAACAATTAAAACAATAACAAAAGCATTTTAATACCCCCAAAAGGGCATGAATACCATTTTAAAATAAGAAAGGGACACAAACCATTTTATAAAATTTTGGGAAAGGTCTTACTGGATAGAGGACAACTATACAAAACTAGTCCAATTGGATTTACTCAAAAATCTAATTTTAAACTCAAGATATGGCCTAAACAAGAAATACAAGGTTCAGCAATTAACAAGTTAGTGCACGACTAAAATATATATTTTTATTGTACCACTGTATTCTACACATTCATACGAATCCGTAGACTACAAAAATATCAAAAACGGAGTTACGGTTGATTTGATATGGAATTTCTAAGATTGACCAAAAATCTGTCCAAAGTCAAATCCGAAAATAAAAAGGTTTTGACACTTGGGAAAATTTGTATGGCCAAAATTATTTTGTTTGGGCATAAAATGGTGGTCTCAACTAATATATTATAAATAATATACGTGTAAGATTAGAACATTTTGAGAGGCTCACCGACAAGAACGAATAGCGTCGGTGTCGAAGAGAGGACGTGACGCGGCTAAACGAGGTGGTCGATGTAGACGATCAAACACGGCCTCCGGGAAGTAGTTGATGAAGTTGTCGTAGATGTTCGCAGGAATGAGACGACAACAACAGGACAAGATCTCGGGGTTGGTGGATTTCTGGACGCGCCAGAAAAGGAGAAGAACGACGGCGACGTCGGTCACCGGTGAGATCGGTTGAGCTCGTTCTCCATGGTTGGGCTGCGGGGAAGATTTGGAAAAATTAGGGGGACTGAAGGAGGACACATATATCACGTAGGACATCATAGTGGGGCATGGTGAGGTCTCACCTTGTCGGGATCGTGGCAACGGCGGCGACGTGGAAGACGCGTGGCTTTTCCTGTGTCCCGAAAAGAGATCTGATTTTTAGAAATAAAACCGTGCGTCAAAATGAAAAACTTTCTTCAGAAAAGTTGTAGGTATATATTAGATCTACCTTCTGTAAAAATATCACCGGATTTTGTTGGGTGGTTGAGGAGAAATGGACGTTTTCCTCCGTCAGATCTGAAAGCTTGCGATGCAGATATCTCCGGCTACGGTGTATGAAAAGTGGTGATCTTTATCGGAATGGAAAGGTATCGACGATATCTACAACTCTCGCGAAGGATGAAATGGCATACGAGCAAAGATCGAATCGTGATGAGTGGACGATTGAAAGCTAGAGCTAAAATCGAAATTCCGACTTTGGATCAAGTGTGAGGCCGGGTCTGGGGTTTATATAGGCATGGAGGCCGGTGGGTAGGTAGTACCTGGGGTAGGGAGCATGCCAAAAAAAACGGAATTGAATTTGGACTCTTTAATGAAAAGTTATGGGAGTTTAATTGGGGGAGGAGAAGAAGGAAGGTGAAATAATGGGTAACGTACGTCCATGAGGAGGAAGACGACTCCGTCTTCGGCTGGGAGACCGGTCGGCCTTGTTGGGCTGGGTCGGCCCAGTTTGGGTCGACCACCCCTTTTTTTTTTTTTTTTTTCTGATTTTTCTTATTTCTTTCATATCTTTTGTTTTAAGTGTCCAAAACAACTCAAACCAGTTTCTAAATTTTTGTAAAATCAATATCTATCATTTGAAATATTCAAATACACTTTTTCAAGACATTTTAAAATTTGAATTTAAAATATTGCATATTTGCATAATTGACACCTTTATGTCATTTTAATAAATAGGTTTTCATAAAATCTTTTTGAACTCAAATAAAATCCAGAAAAACAGTATGAGTAATATCATTTAAAATGATAGGCTCAAACCAATATTTTGGGACAAAATATTTTATTAAATAGTTTTTGATAAATCCTTTTGAATACATATACCCATTTTAAACATGGGTTTTATAAATATCCAAATAAATATTTTATTTCCAAATCTTTAAATCTTGAAATAGGAGGATAAAAGAATATTTAAAATAATAACCCTCAAAATAATCTTTTATGATGGTTTTTCTTAATTTTTGGAGACTTTATTTATTTAATAATAAAAGTTTTAAATTTTTGTGATTTTTAAAACATTCCAAAATTTGGGATGTTACACCTACATCAAAAGAAACTCTGCCAATTCTTCCCTTTTTTGTGGTTGATGCTCAGGGTAGAAATATGACAATAAACCTGCACCAATTAGCATCACATTAGATGATCACTAGTGTTGTTAACTAACACACAAAACCAATAGGATTTAGGAAATGCTCTTTCAATCTCCCCTTTTTGGTGTTAGATGACAACACTAGGATTTGCAAACATATAGATCATATCATGTAAAAAAAATAGCACCTCCCCCTAAATATGTGCATATCAATTAAGTTGCATATAAAGGGGAACACACATATAGGAAGAAGATGCCACAAATAAATATGATATGATATATATATAACAATTTCATTTGCAAACCAAAGAGACATGACATTATAGGGGTTGAGTTTTGTGTTAACAATCATACCTTGTGCATGAGAATAAAATGCTGCTCCAATGCATATCTCACCTCACAAATAACTCAACCATAGATAATATCCGATACCATGTCTCCTCAAGAATAAAAAGACACCAAGATCCACATCTCACATAGAAGTAGCAAATAAAGCAAATAAAGTTCAACACTTAACACATAAGGTTCAACACACGAATGATAAAGGGACACAAGCTCTCAAGGAATGATAAAAGCAAGTGCTTGTGCCCGACCCATGCAAATCCCACGAATAAACTACTAGACGAACCCTCGTTGTCCTCGACTACAACATCGCGATCTACACCGCCAATCGTCAATTTCGCGCGCACGACCGAATCGGCGGTCGTGCCCTATGCTTCATCGACTCCGCCATCAAGTCCCGCGCACTCCTTTAGCGGGACTGATACGTCTCTGACGTATCTATAATTTTTGATGTTCCATGCTTGATTATATATCAGTGCCACATGTTTTTTCAATGTTTTTATATCATTTTGGCATGATTTATGGAAATAACCTATTAACAAGATGCCCAGTGCGAGTTCCTGTTTTCTGCTGTCTTTCTGTTTCTGAAAAGTTGTTTTGGGAAGTTTTTCGGAATGCTCTCATAATTTACGGGAATTATTTCCAATATGAAATGAAGACGGAACCCGAAGGACAGCTGGAGGGGACGCACAGGGGCTCCAGACGCCACCTGGCTACGCCCCCCACCTTGGTCGAGCGTGGGGCCCACCTGGGGCCCCTGTCCATCGCCTCGCGCTGCCCCTTCACCTATAAATTCTCCTCTGACCTAAAAACAGAGGAGGCGCGATCATAATCTCCAGAATACGTCTGAGGCCGCCACCATCTCAAACCCTAGTTCGGGAGGGTTCAGAAGCTCTTCCCGGCACCCTGTCGGAGAGGGGAATCGACGCCGGAGGCATCTACATCACCATGCCTGCCTCCGGAGTGATGCGTGAGTAGTCCACCACGGGACTACGGGTCCATAGCAGTAGCTAGATGGGTGTCTCTCCTCCTTGTACTCCATTGTTTAGATCTTGTGAGATGCCTATCATGATCAAGATCATCTATTTGTAACTGTTACATGATTGTGTTTGCATAGATCCGATGAATTCTGGAAGTCATTACTTTTGTTCAGTTATGTGTTTCATCTATGATCTTGCATGCTCTCCGATGCTAGTGGTTGCTTTAGCCAAGTAATTGTTAGTGTTGTATGAGGGAGTATTTATGCTAGATAGTGGGTACATGCCTCTCTTTATCTGAGTTCGGTGACAAGAACCGTTAAGGCTAGAGATGTGATGTTGCCACTAGGGAGAAAACAACGGTGTGATTTCTTCGTGTTATCTACATTGCTTACATTATGCACTTTGCTTATTGCAATGATCTGTTGCTTGCAACTTATTACTTTTGGGTGACATGCTGGATAGCGATCCCAGAGTGGATTATTAGTCATAGATGCAGTTGGATGACGGTCTATGCATTTTGACGTAATGCCCAGATTAGATGACGCGGTGAACTATATTGTTTTATGATAGCCTTGTTGTGCGCCTACAATTCTATCAATTGCCATGCTGTAATTTGTTTACCCATCATGTATATCTTTTGGAGAGACACCTTGATACGTCTCCGACGTATCTATAATTTTCGATGTGCCATGCTTGATTATATATCAGTGCCACATGTTTTTACAATGTTTTTATATCATTTTGGCATAATTTATGGAACTTTCCTATTAACAAGATGCCCAGTGCCAGTTCTTGTTTTCTGCTGTCTTTTTATTTCAGAAAAGTTGCTCTAAGAAGTTTCTCGGATTCCTCTCAAAATTTACGGGAATTATTTCCAATATAAATGAAGACGGAGCCCGAAGGATAGCCGGAGGGGAGGCACAGGGCTCCAGGAGCCACCTGATGGCCTTGAACTTAGCTTAGGTTGAGACTCCAAGCGCAGAGTGTGTAGTATAGGAAATACGGTTTCCCCACGAGGGGTGACTCGAGGGTTTAATATCGAACTCTCGGGGAATCAGTAGTGAAAGACTTATCTTCTTATCCTTCTCTTGAGAACCTGCGAAACAAAGTAAATTGGTTTGTGCCCTCAACCTCACCAAGTGGTTGTCAAGCACAAGGTGTGAGAATGATATGAAAATATAACAAATGCAAAACAAGAAATAAATATGCAATGATTATAAATAAATATGCAAGGATGGTGGAAACAATGATGGATGATATTTTTGGGTTTTGTATTGTCAATGCAAGATATAAAAGTGTTTTTGTTTTTTCGGATTTTTAAATGGCAGAAAATGGAAAATGCTTATAAGTTGTTGGAAAGGTGTTTCTTATGATTAAAAATGGACCGGGGTTCATGGTTTCACAAATGCACTCTCTCTTTTAATAAAGTGGTAGATAATGGAACACTAGAATTGACATATGAGATTGCAACAAAAAGGTTTCATGACAAGTTTTATATGGGCATCACGTCCTAACATAGAGATCTTTTGTTTATTAATCTCTCTTATACTCCACAAAGATGTGAACTAAATCTTAGCACCTCCGTAATTAAGATAAATCAAAGTATAGCTTTAAGTCTTATGACATGAAGTTAAAATAAGAACATGCTAGATCTAGTCATGGAGAAGTGGCAATGGTCACACCCACACCTCCGGTAGCATGGTATTTTTCTTTATCCCTAGTGAGGCAACAAAGTAAGGTAAAAATACCCAAGTGGATCGCGGAACTTCTTTCACTTTCACCGCACTAGCCACCCCCTTATTACTCCAACTAATGCACATGTTCCCCGACACACGCTCTCATAAACATGCTTGATCAAAACAAGTAGACAAGAACGGGGTACATAATATGCATCTACTTTCATAACTGAAACAAAACAATTGCAATCTCAAACATATATTAACTCATAATGAGATCCACTACAAAGGAATTACATAGATGACTGTAATCATGTTCGGCAGCTCATACGGTGCTAATTAGTGAAGCTCAAGAGAGAGGAGAGATACATAAGTTACTTCCACAAACCCATAGTCCAGGGGTGGACTACTCCCTCTTCATCATGGAGACGGTGGAGATGTCGTTGGGGGAGATGGAGACCACGCCGGCAGCGCTCTGCCGGAGTTTTCACCCTCCAATCTGTAGCTCCAAATCTCTGTTTCGGTGTTTCTGTGTTTTCGGCAGCCTCTCTTCCGAAGGGCGTCGGGGACTATTTTTATAGTCGGTTTTAGGTCAAGACGAAGGTTCTGGAGAAAAGATCGACGACAACGGAGCCTCGAGGCCCCAGATGGTGGGTCCCACGTGGCCAAGGAATCTGGCCGCGTGGGCCACCCTCTTCTGGCCCTCGGGCCTCCGTTTGTTCGCTTTCTTCGCTCCTACGCTTTGTTCCTTCCTAAAACTGATGCTCGTAAATTTTCAGGTCATTTGGACGTCGTTTGGGTCCCTGAAACATCAAAATATAGAAAAAAGGGTTTTCTGCCAGTGCAGGGTTAATTCTAGAAAAATAGGAAAACTGTGAAATCTTCTCAAAATCATTATAAAACAGTTAACCCTTATATGATGCAAATATGATTGAAATATGAGTATTATAATGCAAAGTTCATGTATGCATTTTACATGCATCACCACCTGGCCGCCCCCCCCCCCCCTTTGCCGCGCGTGGGGCCCACCTAGGGCCCCTGTCCATCGCCTCGCGTCGCCTCTTCGCCTATAAATTCCCCTCTGACCTAAAAACAGAGGAGAACCAATCACAATTTCCAGAAGACGTCTGAGGCTGCCGCCATCTCAAACCCTAGTTCGAGAGGGTTCAGAAGCTCTTCCTGGCACCCTGCCGGAGAGGGGAATCGACGCCGGAGGCATCTACATCACCATGCCTGCCTCCGGAGTGATGCGTGAGTAGTCCACCACGGGACTACGGGTCCATAGCAGTAGCTAGATGGTTGTCTCTCCTCCTTGTACTCCATTGCTTAGATCTTGTGAGCTGTCTATCATGATCAACATCATCTATTTGTAATTGCTACATGATTGTGTTTGCATGGATCCGATGAATTGTGGAAGTCATTACTTTTGTTCAGTTATGTGTTTCATCTATGATCTTGCATGCTCTCCAATGCTAGTGGTTGCTTTGGCCGAGTAATTGTTAGTGTTGTATGAGGGAGTATTTATGCTAGATAGTGGGTTCATGCCTCTCTTTGTCTGAGTTCGGTGACATGAACGGTCAAGGCTAGAGATGTGCTGTTGCCACTAGGAAGAAAACAACGGTGTGATTTCTTCGTGTTATCTACATTGCTTACATTATGCACTTTGCTTATTGCAATGAGCTGTTGCTTGCAACTTAATACTTTTGGGTGACATGCTGGATAGCGATCCCAGAGTGGATTATCAGTCATAGATGCAGTTGGATGACAGTCTATGTATTTTGATGTAATGCCCATATTAGATGAAGCGGTGAACTATATTGTTTTATGATAGCCTTGTTGTGCGCCTACAATTCTGTCAATTTCCATGATGTAATTTGTTTACCCATCATGTATATGTTTTGGAGAGACACCTCTAGTGAACTATGGACCCCGGTCCTATTTTCCTACATTGCTTACAACCGTTTTCATAGCTTTTCATCATCATTTGCTCGCTCGTCATATTTCGTCATCATATTTTACATCTGCACATTTAATTCTTTGTGTTTGGCAAGCCAGAGAGATTGACAATCTCTCTGTTTTGTTGGGGCAAAGTAGTTTGTTTGTGATTGTGTGCAGGTCTGTGTTAATCTACAAGCGCCAGAGTGGATTGACACCTTGTTAAGCCTTCTCCAAGTCCTACTGGATTCGATAACCTTGGTTTTGTAATCAAGGGAAAACTTCTTCTATGCTGCATCGTACCTTCCTCTTGGGGTCTCCCAACAACACGCCATCAAGAAGTTTTCTGGCGCCGTTGCCGGGGACTTGGAAGCTTCAGCTAGGGGAGTTTCACACATCCTTTCACTTTAATTTGTTATTGTCTTGCCTAGTATATTTTTTGTTAGCCTTGTTTTGCCTTTTGTTTTCCTTAAAACTGAAAAACACAAAAAAAAATTCCAGCACCTTGCCAATTTCGGTTTACTTTGTTATCATGGCTAGTTCCACTCCTTTTTCTCCGTCTCCTGAAGTTGAAGTTCGTACTTTTAAACAAAGAGGGGGAGAAAGTTTAAAAGATGCTTGGTATAGGATTAGTGATTCTCAACACCGTTCCACAAAGAAATATTCAGATACAATCCTTCTCAGAAATTTTTATGTTGGAATCACACATTGGTATAGGTATGTCCTAGATACTTTAATAGGTGGAAACTTTCTAGGCACTCTCTCGGTTGAGGCTTACAACATCATTGAAAGTCTAGTTGGGACCCCACCAACTAACGAACCTAAAACTGAAACCACAATGGAACATGTTGTGGAAAGACTTGATATTTTAGAGAAAAATTTGTCAAGCATGAATTGGGCAACTGAAGTAGATAAAAATCTACTTGATAGCGCTAGCAAGATTGAGGGATGCTTAAAGCATATAAATAGAAGAATTAATATCCTTGAGACCAATAAAGGGAAGGATGATCAAAATTTGAGAATTAGTAAATTAAAAGAAATTATGGAAGCCATAGGTGTGACTTTCATCTCTTAAAATTAAAAGAAGGAAGTTCTAGCAGGAAAGGGACCTAAGTTTGCCTATGTCCCCAAGGTTTCTGAACCGAAACCAAATAAAATAAACAAGTTTAGTTCTCCTGTTATCATTGAATAACTCCCCAATGAACTAAATATAGGAGAGACTAAAATTTTAAATCCTGTTCTTGAGAATGATGAAGTTAAAGAGTCAACAAGCAATTCCCTTAGTAGTGCCAGTTCTACCTCTGAAGATGTCCTTGATGATTTTGAATTTTGTTCTATTGATAAAACTTGAATTTGCCCTTTCTGCCTAGCTAAAAGGCGTTAAAGAAAAGCACTTGTGGGTGGCAACCCATTTTTACCTTCTGTTTCTTTTTGGTTTCTTTGAGTTTTGGGTGATTTTACTTTTGTAACAACTCCCTTGTATCCTTTTGTTTTGGTTTTTGGTGCCAAGAATAGCCTCTAAAGAGAGGAAGACTAATTTGTGAGTTTGCTGTCTAGAAACAGATTTCTGTTCCTCACTGTTCGAAAATCCAAAAATTCACAGAACGTCATCTGTGGCTGCAAATTTTTTACAGCAGGCATCAGGGTTTTTTCTACCTTTTTCTATTTTTAAGTTTTCTGATTTGAGGTCCAGAAGTGCCTCGAAACAATTCATCTTTACAGTCTGTTCTGTTTTTGACAGATTCTGTCCTCAGTTTTGCATTGCTTCTTTCGCGGGCAAAGTGAAGTTTTTTCAAATCTAGAGCTTTACTTAGACCTTTGTGACAGTATCTAATGTTGTAAAAAAATGAGTTCTTGATATGTGCTTTGGAACTGAAGGAAGATATTGTTTTTGTGGACTAACCCCTTAATGAAGTTGCTATAAGTTTTGCGTGAAGGAAGTTTTCAAGTATCCAAGTGCGAGGTGATGAAGGAAGATCGAGAAGGAACAAAAGCCTAAGCTTGGGGAGGCTCCCCATGTACCCTCCTCTGAAATATTCAAGAACTTACAAGCGTCTAAGCTTGGGGATGCCCAAGCCATCCCCTTGTTCATCAACAATCATCGGTTTTTCTCATGGGACTATATTTTTATTCCTTTACACATTATGTGATGTTCTTGGAGCATCGGTTTGTTTTCAGTTTGTTTGTGTTAGTTTTCTGGTCCTTGCAATAATTCGGATCCTTGCATGCTTGTTTGGGAGAGAGACACGCTCCTCTTTTTCATTATACACTCATGTGCTTCACTTATATGTGTTGAGTGTTTAGCCTTTGTCTTTTATGCTTATAGCTCTTTTTTCAAGCATCTCTTGTTCAGAGCTGTTAGCTTTTGTAGTTAGAAAGTTTTGCTCATGTTGCTTCACCCTTTTAGTTTTGTTTCAAATAAGTTGATTGGTGTTTAGGTAAGTGGAAATTATCATGTAGGAAGTGTAAAAAGTGTTGCTTAATCTTGTAAACCATTGTCATGAATCTTTGATACTTGTCAATTGTTTAGAGATATGAAGTAGATTAATGTTTAAACTTGTGGATCATCTAGTAAGAATAGATTAGTAAAGAATTACCGTAAGGCTTTAAAATTGTGGTGCTTGTCCTGCTTGGTAGTTCTCAAAGTCTAGATATTCTTTTGCAAAGAGTTGGTTTGGCTAACAAGGTAGACGGTGTGAAGTCTAGTGGTTATGCATGATGTATATCTGTAGTCATTCATTGAACCAAGTTGGTGTTATGTGTTTGCTTGATATCCTGCTAAGCCCAAAAATTCCGTACTAAGAGGGAATACTTCTCGTGCATCCAACTCCCTGAGCCAAAAATCTTTGCCATTTGTGTCCACCATACCTACCTACATGTGGTATTTCCCTGCCACTCCAAGTAATTTTTTCATGTGCTATCTTTAAAATATTCAAAATTCTCCTTTTTTGTGCTATCTTTAAGTTATTCAATAGAAACTTAGTATTAATGGTCTTGTGGTATTAATAAAGTCATATAAATTTAGGATAATTATTATTTTCTATAATTATTGTTTATTCAGCGTTATAAGCATACTTTTTAAACCAAATTCCGAAGAAAATATTTCATTGAGGCGAGCCTCTTACAAATTTTAATTAGTTTGGACGACAATTATGGTAAATATAAACACCTCAAAAACAATTATGTTATTCCGGTGTTTATTTTTGTAGGGTATAACATATGCCACCCAATCCTATGTCTTGTTATGAGGTTTGCATATGAACTCTGCCCTATGGTATTAATATATACAAAATTATTTTTCAAAGTCTTTAAAGGGAAAGATTGATTGAGAATTATTATGGTATACAAAATAATGCTTGATGCATAACATGCAAATTATTAATTTCCATTATAAATTAATGTGCACATTATTGTTTTCATGATAAAGAACATACTTCAAAATAATGTGGGACATAAATATTGTGTGGACAACATAAAATTTTGACCATTTGTAGATTGGATTTATATAGGTCTCGATCATATGTTAATAATGGTGAAATTATTTTATCATGTTTAATGCCATTCAATTTTGAAGCTAAAATAAATTAAATTCAAAACAATATTAATTTTTAATGCATGATCCTAATGATATACTGGTAGAAACAGCTAGGGCTCTACCAGGTCTAGGGCGTAGTTTGTACGGGAAGGAGGGAGGTTGCGTGGAGGAGGACGTGGTCGCCGGCGCTGGGGCGCCGTCGTGCGTGAGAGAGAGAGAGATGGCGCAGAGGCGGCGGCTAGGGTTAGGTCTCCCGGCTCCCTTCGGGAAGCCGAGCAAATATGATTGCTTCTTGCTTGATTAGATTGATACATCTCCTCTCTTTATATAGAGAGGTTTACTTGACTCCCAAGAAAGGCTTACTTGACCCCTAAGCAAGCGACCCTTATCTCTAATTAACCCTAAGACTAATGGGCTATACTGCCAGCCCAGGCCCATTAAGCCTATTACGTACTCTAACACTACACCCCACCTGGACATGCAGCTTGTCCTCGAGCTGCAGCCTAACCAACTTAGTCTTAGGGTTAATTAGGCCCCAGGCCCATTAGGCCTATTACGTACTCTAACATATACATACAATTTAAAAAGTGAACTATTACACTTTTAAATCACGTATGGGTGGATATCCTCCATGGGGTTGGAATCCGTGTACCCAAATAATGTCAATAGAGTTGCAATGGCTTTTTAATACATTTTATTTTTGAATGACATTTTTATGTGAATTACAAAGGATAACTAAGTATGGTACTCAAATCTATTTTATAAGGAATACAGATGATACTCATTATATTTATCAATTGTAATTTTTCTCATAACACAACAAAATACAAATCACATAAGAAAGCTACGCGACATTATTCTTACCGCTCTCAAGAGAAAATACACAAAGTACGCTCAAACATTGTAAGACACATGGAGAGAGCCAATATCTCTTTTGTCTGGCTGCATGCTCCGTCTCAGTCGTCGTGACTCATACCAGTGAAACATAGAAATGAGAAAACATTACAATTCATGAAATCTAATAAGCAGGAAAATGTCAGTGGTGTAAGTCCGAAAGGTAAGGAAATTCTATCCGAGGATATAGCACAGCATGAAGAAATAACAATGCTTATGCTCAATAGCACACCATTCCATCTGATAGTATTAAAATATATTCTTAGTGTTTAACACAAACAATTTTGATTGACTTTATTTTTTCAAACATTCGAAAGAACTCAAGGAATATCTCGCTTTTTTATTAAAAGAATAATAATTAAATTAAAGACATGTGAAATTCTAATAAAATTACAGTGTAAACAACAAAGGGTAAATAAAAAATTATGTACGCTTAATAAATTGGTTGACATATTAAAAAATATTTCGGGACCAAACTTGCCCTTTTAGATATATTTCATGGCTTCTTTGCAGAAAACATTGATTTTTGGGTAATAAATGTCTACAGTACAAGTTAATCCTAGGTGATCTTTTAAAGAGCCGCATCCTAAAGATTCTATTCTAGACGGCTATTATAAATCATTCCCAACCAATTGCAAAAGCTCGGTGTAATAAAAAGAAAACTACAAGAGTCTGGGGAATCATACCACTGTACGCAAACGGCTCAGATGTCCATCTACATTGAGATTTTCGAGCTGTCCTATATGTCCTCTCCTCCAGTAGTGAACAAAGGGTGCGAGTAAGTGTTTAAGTGCTCACCCTCATTTATGGACGTGCTCCTATCTTCCAGTAAGGCACATGCTCTGCGGCACAAAAAACGTACAGAGCTACAAACCATGGTTTTCAAATCTTTTTGACATGAATATTCTAGCTCTATATCTATAAAAAAAAACATCACATATGATGAGTAAGTTCAATACAGAAGAACGCACTCATCTCACTCTCTCAGCCATGTATGCACATGCGAGGTCACATACACAGGTCAACCATAGTTTATCAAGACCTACATTGGAGGAAAACCAAGGAGATTAATCAAATAGATATCTCGACAGCAAAATGATTGACTGAGAAATCCATTAATAATCATGCCAATAATCAACAAATTTTCATGCATATTTACTGGTTATCTTGTCACGGTAAGAAAACAGGGCGATACCATGTAAACATCGCGCCTAATTGTCGTACTGAAGGGAATGCTATTGTTACTGCCTAACCCTGCACATGATTCAAGTACTTTGGCATTGCATATCAGTTTTTTCCTCTGAAAGAACATAAGAAAGTTGCGTGTAGTACATGCGAGCATCTCTTACCTTCACGGACTTGGAGCATGTGAGAAACCCTGCATCTACGACTACCTTAGAGGCAGGTTTACTTTGTTGGTTGCCGCAGGACCTGCCTGAGAAGGACTTGAATGTTGCCGAGGCTGTTGCTCAGGTGCATGGTGCTGAGATCACACGTTTTGCTCTCCATGGCATACAGTTTTGCTCGTGTTCAGAGTTTCTTTTGGCATGAGTTGTCTGCTCTTGCCTCTTGCTGCTCTGCAAATCCAAAAGCATTTGTAGAAGAAAATGGCTAAACCCAAACTGGAAACTACACGAAACTATGGCCCATAAATCTCGATCTAACTGAATCATGTAGGTTGGCACTGAAGTTTCTCGCAGATGGTATTTTTCTATATGACATGAGCAACACAACACAACTTGTTATGCCTGCTAATGGTTACTTGGTGAGCAACACGACTGGAGCAATCATTTAAATTCGGAGATTACTTGGTGAGGAACTAATGCTATGTTGCAAGAGGGAACGGAGAAAAGAGAACTTTTTCCTTCTAGGAAATTTGCAAAACAGCTTATATGCACATCTGAAAATGTGATACATGAACAAACTAAATATGAGGGAGCAAGCAATCTAATGTGTAGCTTATACTGAAGGCAGAATTATGAAAGCCAGCATGTATCAGTGTATCACGGTACAATTCTGGCCAGCAGGTCTATAAGGCAACACCATATGAAGTTTTATTTACGGGGAGCATCATATGAAGCTGACACTTAGGTTGAATCAAATAAGGCAGATGATATAGGAAATATATTGTACTTCTCTTGCTGAGATTGCAAGATTGTCATTCCGATTATTTTCTGTTTGTTTTGCTCGTTTTGCTACATGGGGTTTCTCCATGTATGCTGAGGCTTTTTTCTCACATGTATGGGATCAGAGTGCGAAATAAGAAGATAGTAACAGACTCTAGATCCGATATATTGAGCAGAAAATCATTAGCGCTAACCAAAGGTACATGTACATGGAGAAAAAAGATCCGTACTGTATTATGTGGACATCAGAGCATGGATCGCTGGCTGGCTCTGCATACTTGCCGTTGGCTGCCGCGATCTTGTGCCTTTGAGCAGAGCAGCAGCAGAGCAGAACCTCAGAGAACTGGGGAACCTCAGAGCAGGGGCACGGGCATATGGAACGGAAGCGTGGGCGGGAACTGATCAAAAAACATAAATATGTACATACATATGCAGTTAAAATAAGGTAATCATAAGTTAAAGTTTTTGGTAGTATAGTAGCCTTCAATAGTTCACCTTTGTCATACATAGAGGAGAAAGAAAATCATGGATGGTTTAGATCTCCTTTTGCTCAAGGTACTTTGTCGATCAGCTCACATGTAGCCTCACCACTCCAAGTACAATTCTGGCCATTTGTGTTGATATCACCATATGTCCTCGCTCAAGAAGCCCCTGATTTGATATCAAAAGGTATAATTTGCAACAGTACTTTGTTATATCCAGGAGGAGTAACCGTACTTAATTTAGAGGATAACAGTTGATGAAAATGTAACTCTAATCAATGCAGAAGTGGAGCATTATCCAGGGAACACCTAAGCGAAATTGATCAAACATGTGCCTTTAATTCCTATGTAATATGCAAAAACGTAATAATGTATGTATGGCTTGAAAACTTGAACTGTATGCAAACACATGTTACTGCCTTTGTAACATGGTGCGATCAATCTCGTTGCTGACGGTAAGTGCAGAAATACAAAAGCTCAACGATTGGAAGACTGGAATGAATAATTGCTTTCTTGCTGAGACAGTCTATGCTACTTGTAAACATCTGTCGACACCGACGAAATTGCTGGTCCATCAGCACTAAACATATCAACAATTAACTGGGCGCAATCGAATATAGATTGAAGGAGAGAAAATAAAATTTAATTAATGTCTCATAGCATAGAAAAGATAATTACTGGTCTTGTAGATAGATACTCAAAGGAAAAAGAAGTAAGGTTTGTTACCGGCAGAATAAATTGACCTAGGTAAGAATATCCGCTTAAAGATCAGCTTGTATCTGTGTTCCTCGTACAAATCTTGATGATGGAAACCCTGGGCACTGGTTGTAGAAGGAAATGACGGCAGCTACTTGTCTTCACCTGCACCGGAACCCAATCACCACGGTGAGAACTGGATGAGAAGGCCAGCAGCAGTCCCAATCACCACGGACCACGGTGCTATTTTCTCAGGATAAAATCGACGTGACATTGCAGCTTGACAATTAAATACGTGTTTGACATCAAGCCTACTCGGAAGTCTTGATCCTCGTATGTTGAGATAAATTGTGTTCTGTATCAGCAGTATCATGATCGTGCAAGAACTTTTAGGTGATCATCTCTAATCTGGCAATAAACAGGGGAATTCTACTTAGTGATGCATCACCATATTATCTTTTTTAGGGATGCATCAACATACTCTAAACATTCTAATCTGTACCAGAAAACATGTGACCAACTACTTTACCGAAAAGTAGTAGATCATCGTTTTTCTCCTTGCGGCCGCCGGTGGCGTCACGTCCGATCCCGTCCTTGCCTCCTTGAGCCCTACAAATTATTCCATTGAAACCGGTGAAGTGGTGTAGCTCAATCAGATCGGTAACTGATGCTATGAACTGGAGGCAATGCATGCGACAATCTATACATATACGACACTACGCGTGCCCAGCTTAAACGAATGATCTGACCTTGAGGACTGCAACCAAACGACCGGCTATGTGGAGAAAAAAGAATGATCGAGCATTGAAGATGGCAACCAAGCAACCGGATAATAGCTCCTATACGACATATTTGAGTTGAATTGTCTACAATGCAACATCGTTGGCTGAAATAGC
Source organism: Puccinellia tenuiflora (assembly GCA_012064385.1). Taxonomy (NCBI): domain Eukaryota; kingdom Viridiplantae; phylum Streptophyta; class Magnoliopsida; order Poales; family Poaceae; genus Puccinellia; species Puccinellia tenuiflora. The sequence goes on from QRDG01001409.1 coordinate 615,281, forward strand.
TCTCATGAGACATTTCACCCCAATTCACATAATTCCAACTGCTCAGCTTTCTCTTGCGGTTAAGACTAATTATGTGAGTTGGGGTGAAATGTCTCATGAGAGCTATTTCAGCCAACGATGTTGTATTGTAAACAATTCAACTCAAATATGTCGCATAGGAGCTATTAGGTGGCTCGGGCAAAAGACTTCCGATTGGAAGAATTCTTCCTTTTTTTTGGAAATTTACTCTAGGGTTCGAGACGTGCACGCTCTTGTTGATCGGCGTGAAGGCCCTCTCGATCCTCCATGAGGCGGCCATGTCGTGGGGAAAAAGGGAAATCAAAGAAAACGGTAAGGGGATATCGGATCTGTAATGGCAATGGTGGGTAATCTATACCTAATAATAAAGGCACTAAGGTTTCTTCCCCCATATTTTCGTCCGTCATTGGTTTGGTTCGTACGTCGTTTTGTTCGTCTATTTTCTTCGGTCGCTACTTTTTTCCGTTTTCATCCATACAATAGCGGAACCTGAATCCTAACGTACTACATGATCCCAGAGCATAAGTATCAGGTCCGGTCTCCATGTAGACCTGCACCTATTGCTCTCTCATATATACACCGTCCAAACACGATTACCACAATCTTCGTAGACAGATCCTGAATCGATCCAGAAAAAAGCGGCAGCACTTCGAGGTGTCGCCGAGGTGGTCAAGCATAACGGCAGCGTGGCGGGCGGGAGGGCGGCGCTGAGAGGAAGCTAGGACAACAAATCTGTGACTGCATCTGCAAAGAAAACAAACAGCGTCTATATGCAGCTGTCCGATATAGCCTTGTGTGTGACTACAGCTTTGGAATTCTCTTTGTACCATTAAGCTTACTCAGCGTACAGCTCAGCTAATTACCATGGAATAGGGGTGATGTCAACAAAAAACACTTCAGGCTGTTTCTAACGGGAGATAAGGCAGAGAAACGCAGTACATTATTTGAGTGAGTACACCCATTCCTTAGAATTACAGTCAAACAGATATTGGTTTTAGAAAAAAGTTAGTGTTGGATTACCTTTGCAGCTTTAGTAGATCACTAACACAATTCGTTTCCATTATATATTTTTTACTTTATCAAGTATTCAGATTTGGCATGACAAATTGTACTATTAAGTTCTTGTGGGGTTGTGGCCGAAGCCACCAGGAGGCCGGCAAGGTGGATGTGCAAAGGAGAAAAGTTGGTGAGCAAACGGCCTATTATTGAATCGTAAATGTGAAAAAAGCTGCTGTGGCAAATTTTTAAGTTGTGTTGCAAATAAGTAGAGAACTATGCTAAAGCAGTAAACAGTAGGTGATTATGCAAATTCCTACCAGAAGTGTGTCACTCGGGTGTAGTTGCTCCGTCATCACTGAGGTTGTATGGGCAATGCCGCGGCGATCATCTACACAAAAACTAGATACTTTGGTGGCTCCGTAGCCAAGTGGAAGAGAAAGTAGTTCCCCAAAAACGCGATGGTTGTCGCCCCCTTACTAGAGAAACATCGACTCGACCAGACCCATTTTGCCTTGTCCATAATTCCTACATAAGCATTTTTTACAAAAAATATTGGAACTTACAGTTTTAGACATACAATGAAGGATCCATAATCCCGACGTCGGCTTTTGTTAAGTCCTTGATACATGCTTATAATTATGTGCAAGACTGGGTTTAAAAAGTCATGAACCGCAAATTTTTCTCTCCCGTAGCAACGTAAGGGCATGTTTGCTAGTTTTCACCTATGTCAAATCTAACAGTTATAGATTTTTAGTCTATAAAATAAACTGTCAGATGTTTCTGATTTTTATAGGAATTTCTAGCGAATTTCTCTTTTTTCTCGTTAGCCCGTCATGTACTTTTAATATATAATAGATTCGAGAGAACAAAAGTATATCTGTCGGGGAATGATCCCCCGATATACCAAAGTCCACCACTTGCCAAGATAACAGGAGGAGCGAATCAAGATGCCCGCACCCAGCTGTCTGGCCATCCGCCTGGTCGGCCGGCTGCCCTGAAGCCCTGTCCGGCTGGCAATCCGTCTGGCCGGCCGGCTGCCCTGAAGCCCTGTCCGGCTGGCCATCCGCCTGGCCGGCCGGTTGCCCTGAAGCCCTGTCCGGCTGGCCATCCGCCTGGCCGGCCGGCTGCCCTGAAGCCCTGTCCGGCTGGCCATCCGCCTGGCCGGCTGGCTGCCGAGAAGACCTGGCTGGCTGGCCATCCGCCTGGTCGGCTGGCTGCCCTGAAGCCCTGTCCGGCTGGACAATCTGTTCGGCTGGCCACCTGTTCGGCTGGACAATCTGTCCGGCTAGCCGCCAGCCAGCCAGCCACGACAGACCCGACAACGACGACGCCCGGTACAGTTGCTGCATGACGCCGACCACACCGAGAAGACATAAAGGAGAAGGCCATACCGAAGAGACCGCCGACCCGGAACCGGCGGAGGCGGAGCCGACCAGACTAGAAGCGCGCCACCCGGCCTCGCACGTCCCCGACAGCGGCGCCTCCATACCGTGCGGCGTCCACTACACATGATGGAAGAACACTGTGCGAAGTAAGAAGACTGTAGCCAGACCCGCCGGGTCCGGGTTGGGCAGCCGGCCCCCACCAGCCAGTGTGTAATGGGCCGGACCCACACATGTACAGCACCTCCTCAGCCCTATATAAGGGGGGGTGCGGCCAGATAGAAGAAAGATCGAACGACCACATAGTCCAGGGAGGCTTTTCAAGGAAACCCTAGACTATTCTACCCGGCAGCTCTAATCGGACGTTCATATACAGCTCAAGGAGCAAGTTTGTAATCTACCCACCGTGAATAAGCAAGAAAACAACAGGAGTAGGAGTGTTACCTCACCATGAGAGTTCCGAACCTGCGTACATCGTGTGTTAGTGTGCATCATTGTGCCCAATCCCGCCTGCAGATGCCGTCGGCTGTGTCAGTTACTCCCACACCTCACAAGCCTACACTTGGGCATATGTCCACACCATGACATTTGGCGCCCACCGTGAGGCAGGAAACAGCGGCTGGAGTCACATTCTGCACGGGATCCAGCAGCTGGCTCTGCAAGCGAGTTGCCATCGGCCTTGTCGCCATTTCGGCTCCATCATCGACTTCGTCACCGTCTCAAGGCCAACCGTCTTCCTCTCCGGGAGAAACTCGTGGACTCCGGGGCTCGACATGACCACCGCCCCGGGCTCGCGCCCGCGTCGTCCTCGTCTACCCGCCGGCATCCTCCATGTCGCCTGATGTCTACAACACGCTTCTATTCTTGTAGACTTGTTGGGACTCCAAGTGCAGAGGTTTGTAGGATAGCAGCAAATTTCCCTTAAGTGAGTAACCCAAGGTTTATCGATCTTAGGGAGGTGTAAGGTGAATGTATCCTCTCAAGCAACCCTGCAATTAAGATACAAAAATTCTCTTGTGTCCCCAATACATCCAATACAATGGCAAATTGTATAGGTGCACTAGTTCGGCGAAGAGATAGTAAAATGCAAGTGATATGGAAGGTAAAAGGTGATTTTGTAATTCTGTAATATAATAAAAATGGCAACAAGCAAACAAGTCACAAAAGTGACTAAAAACGATGTATCAATGCTTGGAAACAAGGCCTAGGCTTCATACTTTCACTAGTGACTACTCTCAACGTCATTAACATAATTAAACACATGATAGTTACCACAAAAACACATGCATGGTAGAGGTTACTAGGAGATCATTCTTTCGTGGATCAAATAGGATGAGAATTATGTTGGGAATATGCCCTAGAGGCAATAATGAAATAGTTTATTAGCATATTCATGTTTATGATAATAGTTTATTGTCCATGCTATAATTGTATTAATTGGAAACATAATACATGTGTGAAATATAAACAACCAGGTGTCCCTAGTAAGGCTCTACTAGACTAGTTCGTTAGTCAAGAGATGGTTAGAGTTTCCTAACCATGGACTTGTTATAGTCACTTGATAACGGAGTCATATCATTAGGAGTAATGATGTGATGGACAAGACCCGATAATAAAGAGTTGCAATTGATCGTGTCACACAGTTTCATTGCCAACACTTTTAGTATGCCAAGTATAGTTTCCTTAGACCATGAGATTATGTCACTCCCGTTTACCGGAGGAATGCTTTGTGGACATCAAACGTCACTTCGTAACTGGGTGATTATAAAGGTGGCTTTCAGGTATCTCCGATGGTATTTGTTGGGTGACATGAATCAAGATTGGGATTTGTCCTTCCTTGTGACGGAAAAGATATCTCTGGGCCCTCTCGGTAATATAGCATCAGAAAGGCTGCAACCATGTGATTAAGTGTTAATCACGGAGATCCTATATTATGGACGAGTAAAGAGAATTTGCCAGGTAACGAGATAGAACTGGATATGGAGATATCGACGATCAAATCTCGGGCAAATTAAATATCGTGACACAAAGGGAATCATATATGAGATTAACAATCTCCGGCATCGTGGTTCAATCGATAAAGAACTTCGTTGAATATGTACGAGTCAATATGGGCATCCCGGTCCCGCTATTGATTATTGATATGATCATGTCTACATGTTCTCGAACCCGTAGGGTCACACACTTAACGCTCCGATGTAGCTAGGGTTAGTGATGAGATATTTGATGGTATGAATGAATGTTGATTCGGAGTCTCGGATAGGATCCCGGACGTCACGAGGAGTTACGGAGTGGTCCGGAGAATAAGATTCATAGAAGGAAAGTGGTTTCCGGAGGTATCGGAAAAGTTCTAGAATATTTCAGCAGGGTACCGGAAGGTTCCAGAAGGTTCTAGAAGAGTCTAGAAGTGGGGCCCATATCGTATGGACCCACATGGACCAAAGGGGGTGCAGCAACCATATGAGGTGCGCACCACCCAAAGGCCCACATGGGCCTAGCCGGCCAAGCAAAGGTCCAAGGGGCCCAAGAGGGGGGCGTCCCAACTTGAGGGGCAAGAAAGCCCTAGGTCGGCCGGCCTAGGGTTTCCCCCTGGCCGCCGCCTATATAAGGGGAGGGTGGGGTGCGGCACACCCGAATCCAGGCTTGCCCTAGCCGCACCCCCGCCCCCCTTGCCCTAGCCGCCGCCTCCCCTTTGCCCTAACCCTAGTGCGCCACCCCTCCCAGTAGGGCTGCCGCCATCCTCTCCACAAAAGCTGCCGCACCACCCGTAGATGTAGGGCTGCTGCTGCGCCTCCTCCTTTCCCTCTCCCCTTGCTTGGCTTGGTGAAGCCATGCTCGTGGAGATCTACACCATCAACGCCACCACAACCGTCGTGGTGCCGAGATCCATCTAGCCACGTCCTCCTCGCTTGCGGGATCAAGGAGTGGATGTCTACATCGAGCCGTACGTGTGGATACCGCAGAGGTGCTGCTCGTTGTGGCACTTCATCGGATTGGATCTTCGAGGAAATACATCTCCTCGCGACTAGATGAGTCTAGTTGCGGGGATCGACAGACCAACCCCTGCATCGACAAAACGCTTTGAACGTTCTTCGAGGGTAAGAGATTGGATCTCATCTTCGCTACCTCCATCTAGTAGATCTAGATCCTTGGGGTTTATTCCGCTTGTTGCGTAGGAAAAAATTTTGTTTTCTATGCTGCGACCCCATCAGTGGTATCAGAGCCTAGATCTATTCGTAGATGTTGGTGCGATTAGAACACAAGTGTTGTGGGCGTTGATATTTTATGTTGCTACCTTCTCGCGTGCACTTTGCGTCTTTGCGGTATTGTGAGATTGAAGTGGCCCGGACCAACCTTACTCGTCCACGCACGAGAGACCGGTTTAGGCCTGGAATTAAAACTCGAAGCTCGCGAGCTAAATGAGCAAGTCACAGCTCGGCTCGACTCGACTCGAGCTCGGAAATAAACGAGCCGAGCCGAGCTTCTATATTTGTCATTAAACGAGTTCGAGCTAAACGAGCCGAGCTAGCGAGTACTCGTTTAGCTCGTTTAAAATCTAAACTCTGTTGTCTCCTGCTTATCTAATCTAGCCCAAACGGCCCAACTAGCACTACTTCCGGCCAAGCCCACCTATTCCCGCACCAGGGTTGGCCTGCTCGCCTTGCTAGCGATTCCCCACATGCACACCCCAATCGATCTATCCAGAAGAAGCAGGCCGGCGGCTCGCTGCTGCTCCCTGGCTCTGTGCTGCTCGCTGCTTGCCGCCCTAGATCCTTGCTGCTCGCCGCCCGTCCCTGGCTCCCTGCTGCTCGCTGGTCGCCGCCCGTCCCTGGCTCCCTGACGCTCGCCGCCGGCGGTGCCCGTACCTGCCGGCCGGAGCAAGCTGGAGGCGTCCGGGTTCGTCCACGGCGACCGTCTGATCATCGAGTGCGTCGTCACCGTCTTCATGCATCCGACCGTCACCCAGACCACGCCGGAGTTGGTGCCGCCCTCAGACCTGCGCCGCGATCTCGCCAGGCTGTACGAGTCCAAGGTCGGGGCGGACGTCGGGTTCGTCGTCCGAGGGCAGGGTTTTAGCGCCCACCAGACCGTGCTCACGATGAGGTCGCCGGTGTTCATGGCGGCGCAACGCCATCGTCCTCCCCTAGCTAACCTGGGCGCGTCATCAGCTCTGTATCATCTTCTTCATCGATCTGGTGCGAGGAATGGAAGGATCGCCTTCGGAATCGAGCGGAGCGAGCTCGACATCCTCTTCTCCGGCCGCCACCGCCACGGACGAGTTCGTCGCCGCCGACCATCCCCAAGCTTCCCCGTCAAGTCGTGGAGATGCGCCTCGTTATCCTCTACGATCTGACGCGAAGAGAAGGAGCCGTACCTGCCGGGATCTTCGACGAGCACGTCGTCGACGCCGTCCGTCCGTGAGGAGCGTCCACGCCGGCCGTCTATGCTTGCTGCCAGTTTTTACCGAGCTAAACGAGCAACTCGCGAGCTTAAGCGAGTCGAGCCGAGCTCAACTTTTGGACTCGACTGTTGAACGAGCCGAGCTGAGCTCGCTCGTTTGTTGAGCGAGCTTGAGCGAGTCGAGCCGAGCCGGCTCGACTCGGCTCGAATTCCAGGCCTAGACCGGTTCCACGACAGACATGCAACTTGTATTGCATAAGTGGCTGGCGGGTGTCTGTTTCTCTTACTTTAGTGAAGATGCAATTTTCAATGGAAGGCCTTTCAAAAGGATGAGTAAATAAGCAAGTACTATATCACCGTTGTGGTTTTGCGTAGATTAGAACGGTTCTATCTCGTTGACCCAAGCCATGTAAAAATTGCATAAACAAAGTAGAGGACGTCTAACTTATTTTTGCAGGGGGTCATGTGTGTGGTATGGCCAATGTGTGATTTGTGATAATGTATGCAATGATCATGTTTGTAATCTTTCATGACTTGCATGTCGATGAGTATGGCAACCGGCAGGAGCCATATGGTTGTCTTTTATTTTATGTGACATGCGTGTCATTGAATCACCATGTAATTGCTTTACTTTATTGCTAAGAGTAGCATTAGTTGTAGTTGCAATAGTTGGTGGACAACCATGGTGATGGCGCCACAATGATGGAGATCATGCCAGTGCTTTGGAGATGGAGATCAAAGGCACAAGAAGAAAGGCCATAGCATATCACAATTATGAATTGCATGTGATGTTAATCCTTTTATGAACCTTATTGTTATGCTTAGATGTGATCGCGATGGTAGCATGATAAGGTGATCTCTCACGTTAATATCAAGATGTGTTCTTCCCTAGTATGCGCCGTTGCGAAAGTTCGTCTTTTTGAGACACCACGTGATGATCGGGTGTGATAGATTCAACGCTCACATACAACGGGTGTAAGCCAGTTTACACATGCATAAATACTACGGTTTCCTTGACGAGCCTAGCATGTACAGACATGGCCTCGGAACACAAGAACCGAAAGTTTAAACACGAGTAATATGGATGATATGATCAACATGGTGATGTTCACCATTGAAGCTACATCATCTCACGTGATGATCGGTTGTGGTGTAGTGGATTTGGACCGTGTGTCACTAAAACAACCTGAGAGATGTTGAGTTTAGTGGGAGTTCATTAAGATGAACTAAAATTATCATAAATCAAAAGTCCAGATGTCTTTGCAAAAATTCTTGTAGATCATGCCGACTACGGTAGTCTGTTCGTTGCTGAAAAACTGCGTCTCGATGGGTCAAATTTGTTGAGTAGTACCTGCGTCTTAAAGAAGTCCTACACACCAATGCTGAGCTCTACGTGCTAGATGAACCATTAGAAGAAAACCCAAATATTTCTGCAAGCTATGAAGAGTACATGGAGTGGTTTTGAACCACCTACTTGAAAGTCAAGTGGATGATGTGCACCTTCATGAATTCTGACCTAAGTAGACAATTCAAGAACTTGATTGCAATGGAGATTGTTGATGAGCTGAAAAATAGTTTTTCAGCACAAGTTAGAATTGTAAGGTTCGAATGTCTGAACGGTTTTCTTTCACTCAAGATGGAAGAGAACACTTGCTTGGAACAACACCTGAGGATAATGCATGAGATACATCATCGTCTAGTGCTTGTTTGGAATCACGAGATGAATGACGGTTTCGCGATAGATGGGGTGATATGCTAGCTTCTCCCCAGCTTCAAGAATTATGCCGGAGACTATGTCATAGGAAGGGATTTGATCACTTTCTATGAATTTGTGTCTCGGCTGCGTCATGTCAAAGTGGAACCCATAGCAAGAGAAGTTGACAATGCAGAAAGTATATATTGATATACAAGTTATAAGTGTTTAAGTCTAAATTGCAATTGTGGCGGTTTCAATAAGTATTTGATACTCATTCTGTTTTATGAAAACAGAACCTGCTGCTTGAGATTTGCATAAAGGATATGGGAAGACGTTGCGGAATGGTGGCAATCAAGGAGTTGATGCTGGCAACGATCTGTCTCTACATTTATCGTTTTTTATTAGATGATTTGAATAAGTTTTGTAATCGAATTAAGTGTGATTTTGATTAGTGTGTCTTGCTTATGTGAGACGGTTATTCATGTTAAAGACAATGGTTGTTCTATTTTCATGAGTGATCCTTTTTGGAAATCACAAATTTCGATTATAAGTGTATTATTCTTATTATAATCTAAATGATAAATTGGTTGAACATTTATAAATAAAAGACATACTAAAGATATTCAAATCTTAATAATGACAATTGTTTTAAGTCGTGCTAAATATTGAATAAACATTTTGATGTTTTATCAATGCGCCTTATTGTAAGGAGTATGACTAAAATGCCACCCTTTGGAAGTGTGTCATGAGTTGCCGAAAATAAAACACAAGTGTTGGTTGTATTTTCAGCAAATGTTAGATGTCATTATTTTGTGCACTGCATCATAAATGATATGAGTAAATAGATGTATTTGTTCAAGTTATGATATCTGATGAGATCAAATAAAATTCTGGAGTTTAGGATATTAAGTTAACAAGAAAATTGACTCTTTATGATTTGATCAAAAGAGACAAAATATTTGAGTTATATGTTAGTATGCGGACTTGTGAGAAGTGTTATCACAAATTACAATGTTTAGAATATTTCAAAGGCGTTTGATATGTCCTAAGATATTGTAATCACACACTATTTGATATTGTGTGGTCTCAAAGAAGGGTTTTACTTCGGGGTTTAATAATAGCATTTAGATTTATTTGATAAACACTCTGTTTTTAGAAATAAGGGTCTATTTAATGATTCGCAAAAACAATTCCATATGAGTTATGAGAAGTCGTGGTAATTATGAGATAATTAGAGACTATTGCGAATAATGTTGTAGTATATTCATAAGTATGACTATGAATGTGATTCCACAATATGAGACTAAAAGAGGCAAACCAATTTGTTGGTTGTGCTAAGTGTTTTAGTGGTTTATCGTGAAAAGGTTTCATTGATAAAAGAATTGATGGAATAAAATGGAAAAGCTAAAACCTTGCTTGTTTATGTATCAAGTGGCACATATGTAAAGTGCTATGTTGGTTAAAACTTGACACATAAAGGAATTAATGATGGTGATCATTGAATTTCTGTTTAGCTTGTCTAAATAAAAGTAGGATTCAAGAATATTAAATTTTGTCAGGTTACAAAATAATATTCATGATTTAATTGTCATGTTTGAGAAACAAGACATACCTACGAAACTACAAAGAAGAAATAGATGTCTTAAATACGAAAGTGACTAAGAGTCATTCTATATTAAATTTAAATCACAAAGTAATTGTTACTTGATTTTGTGAAAATGGTGTTTCACATATTTATTCCTCAAAAGGGTTTTGTAGAGAATAAATAAAACTTAAAGCTAGCAAAGTACTAGCAATTCGTATAAAGTGTTCTCGATATTAATAGTTAATTAAGAATTTTGGAGGTGTCCAAAATATCGAGAAAATACACAAGTGTGATCTAATTAAGATATGTGGTGACATATGTTAAGTTAGAGCAAAGACTATATTCCATGATCAAAATATGTGGTGACATATGTTTGAGTGGGAGCTAGTTAAATCATGGTCAAATATAAGGATAACATATTTCTGAGTGGGAGCCAATATGGCTTCACAATTTAATATGTGTATGGTGTATATTTGAGTGGAAGTTTACAACATCTTGTTTGTGTGAAATGGAGATTTCATAAATGTTGTAAATAAGTCAGGAAACCAACGTATAACTTGTGAAGTTAGTTTTGAACGTCAAATATCTATGGAGATAGATGTATCTATGGTGGATAGATATGTTTGATAAAGCATTATGTCAGGATGTTTAACCTAAGTAAGATTTTGAAGGAGTTCAAAATGGAACAAGAGAAGAAAGGTTCATCTGCTTGTGAGAAATAGGTGAAACATTGAGTTGATAACTCAGTACAAAAATGATGGTTGGAGGATATGTTATAATTCGCTATGAATTGTTCATAGGACTAAACATATAAGAACCATGTGTTTGTATTTGACGATATGTGACCCAAGTTCTTGGTTAGAAGAACATGTTAAGTGAGGAGTCATTTTTCATGGAGTTGAGATAATAGAATCTAGAGATTGGTAGACTTGGTTGAAGTCATAAAACCAAACTAGATTGGGGATCTCATAATAGCAGAAGCGCAGCGAAAGCATGATCAAAAATATCGAAGTGACATGATAGCACTGTCGATTTGTGAGTCTACAACATATAGGATTATATGATTAATTCAAGGATTAAAAGATATAATATTGTGGTTTGAGAAATTTTATTTCAAGACTGAGTGAGTTCCGGGTGCACATGCTATGTGAAAGTCCTCTTGACTGATCATACGTCATGTAGGCATGGAAGGGAAACGAAAATCTCACTCTATAACCAAATATATTATATTCGTCATACGATGATGGAATTATCATGTGATGATAAGAGGTTTATCATGTGATGATAAAGTAATGTCAAATTAGGTGACATTGACGTTTTGCAAAGAACATAAAGAACTGTATAGTACAGAACACGGACAGAACCTCTTCCACGAGCAAACATGATCAGCATTGAGACTCCATGAGTGTTAGACACCATGAGTGTTGGATCGAGAAAATGTAAACTAGATTATTGACTCTAGTGCAAGTGGGAGACTGTTGAGAATATGCCCTAGAGGCAATAATGAAATAGTTTATGATAATAGTTTATTGTCCATGCTATAATTGTATTAATTGGAAACATAATACATGTGTGGAATATAAACAACCAGGTGTCCCTAGTAAGCCTCTACTAGACTAGTTCGTTAGTCAAGAGATGGTTAGAGTTTCCTAACCATGGACTTGTTATAGTCACTTGATAATGGAGTCATATCATTAGGAGTAATGATGTGATGGACAAGACCCGATAATAAAGAGTTGCAATTGATCGTGTCACACAGTTTCATTGCCAACACATTTAGTATGCCAAGTATAGTTTCCTTAGACCATGAGATTATGTCACTCCCGTTTACCAGAGAAATGCTTTGTGGACATCAAACGTCACTTCGTAACTGGGTGATTATAAAGGTGGCTTTCAGGTATCTCCGATGGTATTTGTTGGGTGACATGAATCAAGATTGGGATTTGTCCTTCCTTGTGACGAAAAAGATATCTCTGGGCCCTCTCGGTAATATAGCATCAGAAAGGTTGCAACCATGTGATTAAGTGTTAATCATGGAGATCCTATATTATGGACGAGTAAAGAGAATTTGCCAGGTAACGAGATAGAATTAGATATGGAGATATCGACGATCAAATCTCGGGCAAATTAAATATCGTGAGACAAAGGGAATCGTATATGAGATTAAGAATCTCCGGCATCGTGGTTCAATCGATAAAGAACTTCGTTGAATATGTAGGAGTCAATATGGGCATCCCGGTCCCGCTATTGATTATTGATATGATCATGTCTGCATGTTCTCGAACCCGTAGGGTCACACACTTAACGCTCCGATGTAGCTAGGGTTAGTGATGAGATATTTGATGGTATGAACGAATGTTGATTCGGAGTCTCGGATAGGATCCCGGACGTCACGAGGAGTTCCGGAGTGGTCCGGAGAATAAGATTCATATAAGGAAAGTGGTTTCCGGAGGTATCGGAAAAGTTCCAGAATATTTCAGCAGGGTACCGAAAGGTTCCGGAAGGTTCTAGAAGAGTCTAGAAGTGGGGCCCATATCGTATGGACCCACATGGACCAAAGGGGGTGCAGCAACCATATGGGGTGCGCACCACCCAAAGGCCCACATGGGCCTAGCCGGCCAAGCAAAGGTCCAAGGGGCCCAAGAGGGGGGCGCCCCAACTTGAGGGGCAAGAAAGCCCTAGGCTAGCCGGCCTAGGGTTTCCCCCTGGCCGCCACCTATATAAGGGGAGGGTGGGGTGCGGCACACCCGGATCCAGGCTTGCCCTAGCCGCACCTCCCCCCCTTGCCCTAGCGGTCGCCTCCCCTTTGCCCTAACCCTAGTGCGCCACCCCTCCCCGTAGGGCTGCCGCCATCCTCTCCACAAAAGCTGCCGCACCACCCCTAGATGTAGGGCTGCTGCTGCGCCTCCTCCTCTCCCTCTCCCCTTGCTTGGCTTGGTGAAGCCATGCTCGTGGAGATCTACACCATCAGCGCCACCACAACCGTCGTGGTGCCGAGATCCATCTAGCCACGTCCTCCTCGCTTGCGGGATCAAGGAGTGGACGTCTACATCGAGCCGTACGTGTGGATACCACGGAGGTGCTGCCCGTTGTGGCACTTCATCGGATTGGATCTTCGAGGAAATACATCTCCTCGCGACTAGATGAGTCTAGTTGCGGGGATTGACAGACCAACCCCTGCATCGACAAAACGCTTTGAACGTTCTTCGAGGGTAAGAGATTGGATCTCATCTTCGCTACCTCCATCTAGTAGATCTAGATCCTTGGGGTTTATTCCGCTTGTTGCGTAGGAATTTTTTTTGTTTTCTATGCTGCGACCCCATCAAATTGCGTATGGTTACGAAAAGCACACCTTAAAGTTCGTATTCCACATCTATGGACACTTCATGTTGTCACTATCCGCATCCAAATATAGTACTAACAAACACCACAACCTATTTCTTGAATAGTCTTTCTTCAATAACACAAGCATCAAGAAACCTCATGATCTATTCAATCCAACAATAATAAAGAACAAACTCATGATGAAGATCCGTCTAATCTTTTATCATTAGAGTCACACACGGCACCCGCACTGCCACCAAGATACCATGATCACAACGGTGACTCCTAAACTTATACTAGATGACACCAATTGAGCAAAATCATATCCATTACATGTAGGGAAACATCATGTATTCAACTATGCTAACAAAGCTCATGATCACAACAAGGATCACATCATGGGAGAGAGATAACCACATAGCTACTTGTATAAGCCTCAGCCCCGAGGGAGACTACTCACGCATGGCCATGGTGAGTAGGAGCTTGATGGAGAGGTGCAGCCCGGAGGGGAGATGGCGGCCGGCGGCGGCCACGGCAACGGCGCCGGCCTTGGGGGCAGCAGCCCGGCGGCGCCGGCCCTTGCCCCCCCCCCCCCCCCTTCAATCTTGGAGATGGTGCTGGTATGGAGGAGGGTTTCCACCTCACGGCGGCTGCCTTGGAGGAGGAAAATTCGTGGTGCTTGATGACCTCGGTTTTCTCTCTTTATAAAGATTCCCGAATTCCCGTCACCAGATTTTTGGGCTTCAGTAAAACGGGGATATCTCGGCTGTCCGGACTCGGATTGGGCCGAATTTTAGGTCTAGAACGATTGGTGGAAAATTCCCCACAACTTTCGCGACCAAGCTTTTTCGATTTGACATCGTCTTCGGGTCGGTACGGGGCCATCTTAGAAAATAATTTTCAGACATATTTCAGGAAAGTCCAATTCGACTCCAACAAGGTTTCCTTTTTGCACTCTTGTCAATTTCCAAGTAATTCCTACACATCAAAGTATAAAACAAGAACATTGTGCACTTTTGCCACTATTAATAGGTTAGTCCAATAAATCCATAAAATGATATAAAATTATAATAAACACATGTGGCATTTGATATAAAACAGGCATGGAACATCAAAAATTATAGATACGTTTGACACGTATCAGCATCCCCAAGCTTAACTCCTACTCGTCCTCGAGTAGGTAAGTGATAATAAAATAATTTTTGATGAGACATGCAACCAACACAATCTTGATCAAGATAGTAATGTAAAGCATAGGACATGGATGAAGTGATACAAAACAATTGTCTATAGTTGATAGCAAGAAAGCAATGAATAACCGAGTTGAATCATTCAAGCAAAACCTTTCGTAAATAGTACGTTAAAGACACGAAAGCAATGTGACCCACATATTTGACTAATTCTCAAAGGTAATAGTTACACAATAAAATTGTTTGAGAATCAACAGAAGGAAGATGTAAGTATTAGCAAAAAGCTTCAACTTCCAACAGATTATCTTATAGATAAAGTCAATACAAAGATTCATGTTTAATCTGACGATGCAATATGATCAATGATACCCAGGGTCAATGTTTATGTTTTCTTTGGTGGAGATAGAAGGAAAAGGAAAACTGACTCAACATTAAAAGTAAAATAAAGGCCCTTCGCAGAGGGAAGTAGGGATTAGTCATGTGCTAGAGCTTTTTATTTTGAAAAACAGAAGTAAAACAATTTTGAGAGATGCATGCTTTCATCAACGATTTCACAATAGAGAAGCTATCTAGTCCCCCATAACAAGTAAGGCTTTTAGACTTGTGAGAGCAGCTGGTTTTAGAGGAACGAGTACATTCCTCTTTCTCCTTGGTTTCACCACTGTCCAATGTTTGAGCTGATTTCTCAGATTTTCATTGCGCGGAGGAGAATGGTGAGTTATATTTATATTTTGCTTAAGCTGCTCTCGGGTTGATTCAAGTGAAGACGTAAACCATCGACACCGGGTGAAAGGGGGGAAATGACCTTGCTTGTCACAAGTTATATCTAGCTCTCTACTGCTTCCTCATGAGCTTAAAAACATAGGAACAAAAGGAGTATTTTGAATATTTTAAAGATAGCACATGACAAATTAGCTCAAATTTATCTCATTGTATATAAATGAACTTCAAAAATATCAAAGACATCACACATATCACTAAGGGAACAAGAAATAGTGAGTATGCTTTGAGATAGGCAACAAGTATCACAAAGAAATAATGCCAATTGAAGAAAAGGTTTTTGCACTTCCATCACAAATATCAGAAAGATATACCAAGTGAAGGAAAAAGGCCAAAACCACAACAATTGCACATAAAAGCTTTCATGCCAAGAAGCAACCTACACAAGGTTGAGACGAGAAAAGTATGCATGGGATAGATACTTGTTACCGATATAACATTAGTGATGAAGAAGATGAGACTTTGGCAATCATCATAGCTTGACTCTTATAATCACATGCATGGTGAGAACACCTTCCTTATGGATGAGACAAGCCTCCAATGCATATCCATTGTACCTAAAATAAAATTTAAGAACAAAATGGTTCCCAAACTTATTGGGTCCCATAGTAATTAGATCAACTACAATATATAGGACATACTCCACATAAATATGTGCATATAGATATGAAATTGAATTTCATGCACATCTTAGCCGATTTAGGATTCCGTGGAGTATCCACTATATATTGGAACTAGAAAGACAAACATGCCATATAATAGATATATTAGAAAATATACATGCAAAGTCTTTCAAGAACCAAACGAGATACAATTTGGACGAAAACACCAAGTAAACCAAAAAGAGAGCACACCAAAGTGTGACACAAAAGGTTGTCCAAATTATATCAAAATCCAAATCAACACATGATTGAGGAAAAATCAAATCAACATATGATTGATTCCAAAACACATCAACACATGAAGTGAGATATCAATAGGAATCGAAACAAAACAACACATGATTGAAAAGACACCAATTGAAAATAAGATGCCAACAAGGAGAGGATAATACTTGACCGGAATCAAGTAAAGTAAAATAAATCAATAAGGTATCAGAACTCCCACAATAAATATCAATTGAAACAAATATCTATAGAGGAGATATTAAATTCCAATTAATACCAATTGAAGGTACCTAGGCAAGGCCAATGAGCATATAAGCTAAAAGAAGGAGACATGCTCAAAGGATTTTCTCATTCAAGGATATAAAACGCAAAACGAGGAATGAGAAAGCAAACTCCCAAGAGAGAGCAAGGTTACACCAAATAAACCAAACACCCTCTACACTTTTCATGATGGCACAAAGCATCAAAAGAAAAAGATTTGTCTTCCATAAACACATAAGATAGAAATTAAATGCCAATTGAAAGGATCAAATATTGATAGAAAAGGATAGTGTTCTAAATAAATAGGAATGCTCCCCCAAGATTCATGCATTATCTTTGATATTTGCATTTGAATACAAAATGCATGCATAAGGGATCATTACTCTCCATATTTTATTTCCAACACTAAACAGTACCAATTGAAAAAAATAGGATCCATGCAAGAGGCAAGGACGACAAAGGGAGTCAAACAACGCAAGAGCCAATATGAAGATGGTCTACAAAATCCACCACAATTACTAGTATCACTTGTCATGGACAAGGAGTATATAGAGATATTTCTCGGTGGTATATAGCAATGATGTTCAAGACCAACTTGACAACAAACAAGCATATGGAAAGAGATGAGAAATAGAACACCATATTTTGGAAAAGGTTTGTTGGTAGTTTCAACTATTCAAACCAACCGTCAAAAGCCATGGTTAGAATAAAATGAAACAAATGGTTTCTCAAATAATATATGTAAATGCATATTAGAGAAAAACCACACCAAGAAAACTCACGCAAACAAGATCCAAAAGATAACCAAAAGGAAATTGGAACTTGTTCGAGCAAAACATGCCACATAGGAATAAAATAATTTACAATATCAAATCTAAGTGGCAAACCTCAAATGTTCACATTTTTTATGAGATTGTAATATGCACATAGCTTATTACTCCCTCATAATATGATAATTCATTTTATCTAAGCAAGAGGCAAATAAACCAACTAGAGAAATTAATGGACATTGTAGAAATTGAATTTCTCATGAATATGACATACCACATAGTAACTAGATAATAATATTGAAATATCAATACTAGGTGGTGTGCCTCATGTACACACATTTTTAGGTTTGTGAAGTGCACAAAGCATATCACTCCCCCAAAATGGGATGGTCCATTAATATCTCAAAGAGCCAAATGAAATACACACAAGATTCAATAAAGCTCAACACAAAGTTACACATACATGGTACACAACTATCATACACAACCTTGAATAACAATACAAGTAGGAAAGTAGCATATCATATACAAGCACATGCTAGGACCAAAACTAACACATGTAAGGGAGTAAGCAACTTTCAATGTATATATAATGTAAATACTAGTTACCGCAAGGAGGAGCATTGGATATGAGATAGAGCAATATATTCCAATTGACTTGGCTTGAGGAAATATAACCATGAAGATCTCTTAATTCTTCAAAAGTAGCCAAGTCTCCAATGTCCTCCACCATCACCTACAAGTTGAAGCTTGTTGGTCCCCAACCAAGTTGGGTCCTAAGAGGTTAGTCACAATAGGCTTGGCAACCCAAATGGTGCTTTTCTTGACACCACTTTGAGTTCCCACATATTTGGCAAACACATTGCCAACTCTATCCTTTCTAAGTGAATAAGCATCATCAATTAAGATGGGGTTGGATAGAGTACCTAGTTGCAAATGATGTTGGCCGGATTCTTGACTTGAACTTGGCCCTTCTTCTTCTCAAACTTGGACTTGGTCTTGTTGTTGGAGTTGAATCCAAGTCCACTCTTGTCATTGGGGGATTGTTGCGCACTCAACATGTTGTCAAGTGCACTCTTCCCTTCATGACGCTTTTCCAAGCCTTTCTTCAAAGAAGCGACTTGGGTCTTGAGGTCTTTTATTTCCTCTACATGGTTAGTGGCAACAAAAGCATTAGAGGAAGTAGAAGCTTCATGTTAGAGCAACAAGGCAAGGAAAGTAATTCATCACATGATGTACCAACATTTTGAGTGGATGAACTACTAGGACTAGCACATGGCAATATAGCATTTTGAGTTAAAGTTGTGCTATTATCCACATGAGTCTCACAAGATGTTACCTTTGTAGTGATGGCCTCATGAGCTAACTTTAGACTAGCATAGGATGCTAGAAGATCATCATTAGAGCTAGATAGCTTTTCATGACTTTCTTCCAACTTCCCATACTTGCTAGTTAACAACTCAAGTTGAGCCCTTAGCTCAATATTCTACTTCAAAATAGATGCTTCACAAGAAATGGAGTTAGTAGCACAAGCATCATTAACATTAGGAATGGAAGAAGACAACTTAGCAAGCTCTTCCTTAAAGCTAGCATTTTCCTTTTTCGTGACTTTATATTTAGCATGATCATGGTCACGTTCTTTAATGATTTTAGCAATTATTTCATTATGAGACTTCTCAATAGATTCTAGTTTCTCCTCAAGAGAAGCCCGAGTCTCTAGCTCTTCCTCAAGAGCATCTTCTAACGATGCCTTTTCCATGGCATCATCTCTTTCAATCTTACCCTTTTCTTCAAGGCTTGCTTCCAAAGCCTTAATAGTATCCCTGCGCTCAACAAGGGTGTTCATGATTTCATAGAGGTTATCACAAGCATTTTTATTCTTTGAAAGAGCCTTAAGAACCATTAAACCTTTATTATGAAGGAGAGCATCAACATTTTCTTCATCATCATTAATATCATGTTCTTCATCATTATTATCATTACTACTAGAAGATTTAGCCATAAGGCAAAACATGGTTGATGAAGAAGAACAATTAATTTTGAAATAATGAAATTCACATCTTGTTCCATAGCTAATTGGGTTTCCTCTACATTATTATTCATGCAAGAGTTAGAGGGAACACAAGCATTTTATCATGGCAACAAGATAAAGCAAGCATATCATCATTAGATTTATCCATGCAATTTTTGGATGATATACAAGGGCTATCAACACTAGCATGTATGGCATTTATAGTGCTATGTTTGTTTAGGTCCAAAGATGAAGCATTGCAACAAGATAGAGATAAAAGATCATCAAGAATGAGGCTCACTATCCAAATTGCAAAACCCATCACTACTCACATTACATTAGTTTGTGGCTTACCACATTTTGGTGAAGTAGACGAAGATGAGAACTCATCACGGCCGGAGGTGGAGGGAGAACAATCATCCTCAATAGTGTTGGACACTCCATATTTATCTTGAAGCTTGGTCCAAAGCTCATGAGCATCCCGGAGAGGCATGATTGACTCAAAAACTACAACACTCACAAATTTGCAAAACTCATTAGAAGCTAGAGCATCTAGATATAAGTTTTTCTCATCCTCTAAAGTCGTACTTTCGTAATCCTTTGGAGGAGAAAAACCTATATCTAAGATACGCTCAATATTGGGGTCCAAGACCCGTAAGTGACTAAGCATATGAGTTTTCCAAACATTAAAATTTGTGCCATCGAATATAAAAGTGTGATCATGCACTAATCCTCTAAACAACATATTTACTCTCTAGGCGGTAAAGCCAAACAAGAGAGACGAGGCTCTGATACCAATTGAAAGAACAAACTATGCCGAGATGTCGCCTAGAGGGGGGTGAATAGGCGATTAAAATTTTTCCGGTTAAAGGCTTGATAATTGCGGAATAAAACTATGTGTTTAAATTAACAAGCCAACAACCTAATTACTAGGCTCACCTATGTGCACCAACAACTTATGCTAAGCAAGGCAAGCAACAAGGTGATAGCTAGATATAGAACTTCAAGCACGAAGGCTATCACAATGTAAATTGCATAAGTAAAAGCTCGGGTATAGAAATAACCGAGGCACACGGAGACGAGGATGTATTCCCGAGTTCCTCCTTGTTAAGAGAGTGTGTCTCGTTGGAGGGGTGTGAGCTCGCCACAAGAGGCCTACTCAAGATGCCACAAAGGCCTCACCCTATTCTCCAATGAACCGCACCCAAGGGTTTGGTTCAACTTCCACTATCGGTGTCCTTCAAGGCGGAAACCGGAGCCTTTACAACTTTCTTGGGGCACACACCCACAACTCAATTGGGGGCTCCCAAATCTTGCCGAAGCTTCACAACTTGAAGTCTTCGCGGCACACCAACCGTCTAGGGTACACAATGCACCCAAGAGGCACAAGCTCTTGGGAACACAATGCACCCAAGAGTAACAAGCTTCTCAACTTCGATCCCACGAATCTTCGTGGAGAGCACAACCCGATGCAACTAATGCAAAAGGCAAGAACACACCAAGTGGTCAAATCCTTCTCTCTAAAATCCAACCAAAGCAACTAATGCTATGGAGGGATTTAAGAGGAAGAACAAGAGGATGAACACAAAGCAACCCCAAAATCTAGATCCAACGAGTTCCCCTCACTTAGAGGAGATTTGATTTGGTGGAAGAACGGATCTAGATCTCCTCTCTTGTTTCCCTAAAAATGGGCAAGATTCATCGGAGGGAAGTGGAGGAATCGAGCTCTCAAAGATATGCAACAATGGAGGAGAGAGGAAAAAAAAGCTCTAGATGTTCAAAAAACATTGGGGAAGAAAGGGCACTTAAAAAGGTGCCCTGAGAATCTGGCCGTTGGGCTCAGATTCCCGTAGGGCCGGTAGTACCGGCCCAAAGGGCGGTACTACCGCCCTGCACAAAACTGCCCCCTCCAACGACACTCTGCAGAGAAAACCCGCAGGGCCGGTAGTACCGGCCCAAAGGGCGGTACTACCGCCCTGCACAAAACTTCCCACCAACGGCAAACTGCAAAAACCCGCAGGGCCGGTACTACCGAGAAAATGTTCGGTACTACCGGCCATGGGCCAGAACTTTCGGGAAAAGGGACGGAACTTCCGGTCGACCCGGTACTACCGGATCCACTTCCGGGCCACTTCCGGAAAAAGACAGAAGCTCAAAAACTTAAGCAGAAGTGGCCTCGGTACTAGGCCCGGTACTACCGGTCACAGAAAAACAGCGGAAGAGCAAAAATGAAAGTGGGCATATCTTTCGCAACCGGACTCCGTTTTCGATGATCTTGGGCTCGTTGAACTCGTCACAATGAGCACAACAAGAATATGCAGAGAAACATCATAGTCCAACAAGATATTATAAAAACAAATGGGGAAAGATTAAACCACTATTTTGAAAATCGGAAATGCTATATATTTTGCAAATGAAGTCCAAATAACGTGAAACCAATTTTGTTGGAAAGAGGACGACAAAAGCTACCCTTGGAAAAGTCAAACAAGCAAATGGAGATTTTGCAAAGAAATGTAAGAGAGAAATCTTCCGCACGGATGAACCGGCAAAATCTCCAATACCGAAAACGCAATAGGAGACGCATATGAAAACCGTTTTCGGTGAACTTGGCCTTGTCATGACAAGCACGACAAGCACCAAGACCACACCACGATAAGAGACAAATAAGAACCAATAAAGATGATTGCATGGATGCAAAGGTTTGTGCTCTCTACGACGATACGATCACGATATTGGGTCGAGATCCCCTCTTGATAGTACGGCTATCTATCATATAACCCGGTCTCTCAACTAACATCATGAGACCGGTAAAATAGAAACCCTATCAAGATCATACCTTTGCCTTGCGCATTAATCCGCTTGGGGTCGAAAAGACGATCTTCATCTCCTCAAGACGCACCACCTTTCTTGATTGTGCTTCGCTTGGTGAAGATTCACATGTTGCTCCCCCATACACCAATATGGGAGAGGCACTCTTCGGCATATCTTCACTTGGCCTTGAGTGTTGATCAACTCGCACTTAGCCTTGATCAACAAATACTCTTCTTCCCTTAGCCTTAACTCCAACAAATGGAGATCAAGCAATGCAACTGGACACACCAACAAGTAACTCAATACAAACATTAGTCCATAGAGATTGTCATTAATTACCAAAACCACACATGGGGCAACCATGCACTTTCACCCTCCCGGCCGGCGCAGGGCGGAGGTCTGGGATCCTCCCGGGGAGGCACGGGGGCGGAGGTCAGGGGCCCTCCCGGGAGAGGCGCGCGGCGGAGGACAGGGCACGGCGGCGTCGCGTGAGTGGAGCGTGGCGTGCCTGGCGGATGGAAGGACGGCGGCGGCACGCGAGGTGTGGGGAGGGCAGCGGCCGCGCGCGAGGTGGATGGTGGGCGGCGGCGCGTGGGGTGGAGGATCGTCGGCGGTGGGTCGATCCGGTTTCGGGAGGGCAGTTTGATTTTGGATCGTGGGTATGGGTGCCTGGTAGGTGGTGGGTGGGGACTGGAGTCGTGGGGATCAGGCTCGATTCCGGGTGGGTTTTTATTTTCTTTTTGGATGGTTCGGTCGGTTGTTTCCGTATCGGATCGGGATAAGAAGGTGATTAGAAAGGTTCTAGAATAGCTATTATATAACCTCTTAAGGGGGTTGCAGAATAGTCCTGCTCTAAGCATCGTCCCGTGTGGCAACAAGGATGGCTTACACTCCAAGCTGCCCCGTTCCCAAACCTCAGACCCCTCGTGTTCCAATTCGCCCAAGAAAACTATGGCAACGACGATGTTCAACAACTCCCACTCCCCAGTTCTCCATCTCTTGGTCCTCCTAACGCTCCTAACATGTATACGTTCCACTATTACAAATTTGCATTCTCTGCCTTGACTAGCCAGGAACTTGATCTCTGAAAGGGCCAGTGATCCTTTGACGTATCCATAGCAGCCGACGCCAGCTGAGCACTGTAAAATCTATTTGAAAAAAAAGATGAAACAAATAGAAATAAGATCGCAACAGTATTGCTTAAGAATAGTGAATTGGACAGGTCACACTGTTTTTTTTTTTTCAGAAAAATAAAACAGGAGCTAGATATTTGTGTAAGTACGGAATCACACAAGCTATACATGCTCAGTGCAAAAGTAGGAATTGTACAACAAGTAACTCGTGATGCATGAACGACTTTACTCATACACACATGAGAAACCATTACCAGTGCATGACAACAAGGCAGAAACTAGGTGACTTGACTCATTTCCAACATACATAAATAGCTAGAAAAGGCATCTCGTGTTGTCTCAAAGTGATATAACTTTGTGATGTTCTCATACCTACTTGAAATCAATATTGTGAGGCATTGGAGTAAGCCAAAATAGTATATAGTCCATCCTGTTGTGCATAGTGATTGTGACCATAGTCCATAAAGGCTAACAGAAAGCTGCTAAGTCAGTCTTCTCCCCAATCAAACCAAACAAAATGCTCAAACAAGTGTGTCTCCGGCGCCGATTTTGCTCTTTGAGCCAACCATATATCCAGAGGAGGAGATCAAACACGTCATGTGAATAAGGCATCATAGCCTCCTACTGTGTACAAGTGGTTCATGCAAGTGGGGAACTTTATATCGCCATTGTAAAACCATACTGTGATTTGGTCCTCCCTCTGGCCGAGCAAGGTGGGTTTGATCCACCTTGTTGGCGGAACGACATTTGTTTCTTGCACAATCCTGTTGTAGAGGCAGCAGGTAATGCTCCGGGGTCTAGGCAATTCGTTGTCCACAAGAACGTCCTCAAATGTAGCGAGGAAGTGCTCTGGTGCCTCCTTGACAACGTAGCCAGTGCCCAGTCCAGTGTCCAGACGGCGTACACTCCAGGAACGACCATGTCAAATGAGATGACTGTTGCTAACATGAGTGTGGGCCATCCGCCAGCGGCCCCTACCGGCGTAGCTGCTAGTTTTCTACCACATTGTCACGTATACATGATCGAAGCGCCTTGCTGTGCTCTGTGCTTTTGTGATAGGTATTTCTACTTTTTAGCTCTCTTTTGTAGCTTCATCGGTTACTCTATTCTCGTGCACCTTTACTTTGATCAATGAAAAGCAGCTTGGATTGCATTTTCGTCAAGAAAAGTAAAGTGTTGTGGTAGAAAATAAAACTATAAGAAGAAGAAGTGTTTTTTCTTTTGAAGTATTGGAAGCTGTTACTCAAATGCATGGAGCTAAGTTCTACCATCAACTACTTTTGTAGACCATATCTAAATTTGAATTTTATCATTATTAATGGAAAATATTTTTTCATAGTTAGTGATTTTTTAAGAAAATATACAAAAGGCCATCTCATATATGATATTTATAAAGGAAAAAGAAGATACAAAACGACGGGTAGAAAATAACACTACATCGGTAATCATATTGGTAGTCTTTCCTTCGCTTGTTTGTCACTAGGTGGAGGTTTGAAAATACATTGAATGGGCCTGTAAACACCCTCCCCATACAAGGATTTGAAAACCTCCATAGCCATTTGCCGTGAAAAACGAGACCTGATAGTCGTTGAATGAACATCTTTTGGGGCAACACGCCAACATCCCACGTAGCACAAAGAGTTGTAGAAACCGGATATTACCGCAAAACATAACGAAAAAAGAGGTCAAAGTCGCCACACCATACTAGTCACGTTTTTCCTTTGGTAGACACACCACTGCTAGGATTCGAAGATAACCAACTAATGTGGCAACACTTACCCTCATGGGTCCTTTGGTGACGTCAAATCGGATGCCATCGAGGTGAGAAGAGACCGGAAAGATCTTATTCTGACATCTCATCCCGTCACCACCTTGGTGATGCCGCTAGGACGATAAAAACCATAGAAAAATGTAACCTATATACAAGAGAAAAATAATGAAAAGAACGGGTCTCCACTCCTTTGTCCGGTGGCGTGAAGAGAGGAGAGGTATCAAAATGGCTGGTGGAAAAAACCCTAAGCGGCTGCTAGGATGGGAGGCGTCTCTTGGAAGGCCTTAAGTTAAGCAAAATTATTTGTGATTAATATTAAAAAGATACCATTACACTCAGCTTCTAAAATTATTATTAATGATCTAAGTACAAAACTGTATCTCTTCAGATCGAATCCACGACTTTTCTCCGGAATGCTGGTGGAAGAAGGGAAAGTCTCCAAAAAAAGAATCTAGTTTTTGTAGGGGTCGTTTGGATCCCATCATTCAAGAGGAATTCATTTCAGATTCCATGCCCAATGTGTTTGGCTGTCATGAAATTAGAATGTCATTTCAATTAAAATTTCAGAGAATGCTTTTACTATGTTTAAGTCAATTCATGTCCCTAACCCTGTCATTTATCTGGAATTTATTTAATTTCATTATTGCCAAATGAAATGAAATAATAGGATCCAAACGACCCAGCCTTCTTTCTTACGCTTCACTCATTTTGCGGAGATCTCGTTCTTTCGAACAAGTACACGATATTATTGCATTCCCGTGCACGAGCCAAGTAAAGCTGAACGTAAGGTCTATAGTGATTGGAAACTGGGGGAGGCGTGTCATCTTCCCCTCCTCTAAACACAACGTTTTTAAAGGTGTTCTTCGATACTAAGCTGGTGTTTTAGGTGTCTTAATCCTCTTGGTGACTGACATGCGGGCCCTACTCGTATTTTTAAATTGTAGCGTCACCTGGGCCCTAGACGCATCGTCCCGCGCCGCAACACTCCAAGGTCCAAGCAGGCAAGCAGTCCCCAATCCCAAATCTCAAACCCCCATCTCCATTCGCTCAAGGAAACCATGGCAACGACGATGTCCGCCGCCTGCCACTCCCCATCCCGCCTCTCCATCTCCTGCTCCTCCTCCGCGCCGGGGCGCCCCCTGCGCGTGGCCGTGGTGGGCGGCGGCCCGGCCGGCGCGTCGGCGGCCGAGGCGCTCGCCTCCGCGGGCGCCCAGGCGTTCCTCTTGGAGCGCAGCCCGGCGGGGGCCAAGCCCTGCGGCGGCGCCATCCCGCTCTGCATGCTCGACGAGTTCTCCATCCCTCTGGGGCTCGTCGACCGCCGCGTCACCCGCATGCGCGTCCTCTCCCCCTCCAACCTCGCCGCCGACTTCTCCCGTGCGATTCCCCCCGGCGCCCACATCCCCATGCTCCGCCGCGAGGTGCTCGACTCCTTCCTCCGCACCCGCGCCGCCGACGCTGGCGCCACCCTCGTCCCTGGCCTTGTCACCTCGCTCTCCCTCCCCACGGGTCCCACCGACCCGTACCTCGTCCACTACATCTCCTCCGGCGGCGATGGCCCTTCGCCCACCCGGAGCGTCCTCGAGGTCGACGCCATCGTCGGCGCGGACGGCGCGAACAGCCGGGTCGCGCGAGAGGTCGGCGCGGGCGACTACACGACGGCCATCGCCTTCCAGGAGCGGATCCGGCTCCCCGACAAGGCCATGGAGTACTACGACGACCTCGCGGAGATGTACGTGGGCGGCGACGTGTCCCCGGACTTCTACGGGTGGGTGTTCCCAAGTGCGACCACGTGGCCGTCGGCACCGGCACCGTCGCCGCCAAGCCGGAGATCAAGAAGCTCCAGTCGGCATCCGCGCGCGGGCGGGGCCCAAGATCGCGGGGGGCCGCGTGATCAAGGTGGAGGCGCACCCGATCCCGGAGCACCCGCGGCCGCGCCGCGTGGTCGGGCGCGTGGCCCTGGTCGGCGACGCGGCGGGGTACGTCACCCGGTGCTCCGGCGAGGGCATCTACTTCGCGGCCAAGTCCGGGCGGATGTGCGGGCAGGCCATGGCCAAGGAGTGGCGGCTGACGGGCGCGGTGACGGAGGCCGGGATCCGGCGCGGGTACCTGCGGCGGTGGGACGACGAGTTCCTGCTGACGTTCCGGTTCCTGGACCTGCTGCAGCGCGTGTTCTACGGCGACAACGCCGGGCGCGAGGCGCTGGTGGAGATGTGCGCGGACGAGCACGTGCAGCGGCGGACCTTCGACTGCTACCTCCACAAGCGGATGGCGCCCAGCGAGCCATGGGCCGACCTCCAGCTGCTGTGGCGCACGGCGGGCAGCATGGTGCGCTGCAGCGTCCTTGGCAAGGAGGTCCAGCGGCTCCGGCGACTGGAGCTGCTGCAGTCTTAGAGAAAGCTGTATTTCCTTCTGCAGCAATGTGTACTGCTACTCTGTACTGAATAATGAGCTGTAGCATTTCACGGCACGGTCGCACGGATGCAGCTACGTTTTTGCTGTCGTGGTAGCCTAGATTTTAGGCAATGTTGTAAACTGAGGATGGGAACTGTATGAAATGCCACCGATGATGATATTTTCCTGTCTATGCCACCCAACTGCCCTTGATTGCCCCTGATTGCGTTGGTGCTGACATGCCGCTGGTTGATTCCTTGCTAAACTAGTGATCTGGACATCTTGGTTGTACATAATAATGCAGCTTGGATGAATCGATGCTGTACAAATGACAATAATACAATATAGTGTAAAAAAATGATCGGTCATGGCAATCTGCCCAGACCAGAAACCCAACTTGAAGCACTCAAATGGTACAAATTACAGAGAATCTCACACCGTGATGTTTTTCTTGCACAGAGGCGAACTTCAGTACTAGTATTTTACTTTCCCATCTCTATCTTTTGGTTCTAGACTACCAACTGTTAATACAGCGACAGAACTGTAACCCTTGAACCAGCCCTATCTCTTGTAAGATACACTTTGTAAATGTTGACTTAAACTGTAACTCTTTTGAAGACATTCAGTGAATGTTGGTACCTGTTGTAAACCATGAAGGTCCTACACAAAACATACATCAGCGTTTATTATGAAATCATCATCCAACTCAGTGCTATGACCACAAAAGAACTCTTTTATTCCAAAAAATCAGCCTCTCACCACAAAAGAACCATTCGGCTTGCATTAACAAAAATAACAGTTGTGCATTTTAAGAACATAAAATCTTCAAACATCTGACAGGACAAACATGCCAATTAATAGGACCAGTGACATACGTATTCCAGATATAGAACTAAAAGTTGATGCGATTTCACCACGACGTGCACATGATAGATCATCATATCAGGTTCCAATCCAACGTTCCAAGGCACAAAAGCATATCAAGATTATGGAACATCAGTACACAACTTATCCAACATCATTTTTAACTTCTTGACCAAAGACAAAAGAATACATAAACTCTCATCAGTAACCAAAACACAAAAATTCTCCTTTCCTTTCCTTTCCATTCCATCACCAAATACTCTAAGGAAGTCGAAAACAAAAATACAAATTACAAAAAAAAAAAAAGGTGAATAAGAACATGCTGCCCAAACTGAAGCTACCACTCAATGGCGAATCTAAAGCTTTCAGCCTGGATATCGATATTACAGTCTTGTCGGTACTTTGGTAATCACCCTACTCTGTAGAACAAGGATGTATTCCATTCAGAGTCCTATTACAAGGCAGTATCCATGGTCTCCATTGTATTTGTGATAGATCTGTCTATAACATATAGTAGTAAACTTTCTGGAGAACTAATGAGGTCAATCTACGTGTCCACTCAAATAAATATCTGGTAAGGTGAATGCTTGTACCACTAACTCTAGCCAAGCCGTGCTGCCAATCTGCCACTAAAGAAATAACCTAATTACTTGACTCTCGTGCCTCAATCTTCAGCAAGGTATAGAAAACAACTGCAACTTCGGAACCAGCTTGAAAAGGAACATCGAAGATGTGCTATCTAAACCCTAAAATATTGCCTGGGGGAAGGGATAGACAGAAAAATGGTGCATGCAAAGAGGTAACATGCTATCTCTGAATCCTAAGGTCGAGTATGGCTATTTTCCTAGCTTGTCTTCTCTTCATTTTCTTGCATTAATTTTTCTAGCTCCTTTTGCCCATTAGATATCAGGATCTTCATCGTGTCAAATGCAGTGAGTTTAATGCTGCACAGATATAACAAACTTGTGAGAGAACATAATTTATATGGCAAGTTAAACATGATGCTAGCTATCAGTGTTTCCGTGATTAAAATAGAATATTTTTACAAACATGGTAACAAAAAGGACACCTGCTATTTGGTAGATTTTTCAACGCGTTTGGCACAAAACCTCGGTATAGTCCAACTAGACCATCACGCTCCACAATACCTGTTTGGCATAAAAAAATGCTTCATTATAGCCTATAAAGAACAAGATCAAGCTGCAAATGAGTACATGGAATGGTGGAAGTAGCAAATAAAATAGTACACAATGAGGCTGCTATTTAGCTACATGCAAAAGATGCTACAACTGCTGCATATGAAAGGCGGGCGATTCAAGCAGCTACCTGGAATAGCATCGAAAATTGTATTGTATGGTGTGCCTTTCATTTGCATCTGCCTCCTAACAGTGTCCAACGGATAGCACATCAAAGTCGCAAATGTTGCTGAAAGAAGAGCAGTTGCAAGAGACGTCTCTGGTCTACTCTTGTACTTCTCCGGCACAGATTTCTTCATTCTTCCATACAGAAATGAAGAGTAGGATATAAGGAAACATGAGATAAATATCGAAACCTGGGAACATTTTGTATAGCATGCAATGAAGATGCAGTAGAAAGAATCTCACAGGTCAAAAACACAGAAGTTTACAGCAATGTAAGGTGCAATGCCGATAAGAGATGGACCAAGGCCTCCGTAGAAGGAAGCTAACCCTTCTTCTCTCAGCATGTTCAGAGCAACCTACAAAATCATAGTCATCATTTAATGCCAGTTTCCAGATACAGAAATTTGTGCCTGTAACAGTTCTTACCTGTGACATAGTGTCATGTCCAGATTGAACTGCTAGCCTAAGCCGGAGAACATCCAATGGGTAAGTCACCTATCATCAAGTACATATAGAAAGTTCAGAAAATGGTAAGAGCTAATGGATTCAGAATATCTTCAAGACTTTTCACATCATAATGACCAAAACACAACCAATTTCGTTCATATTGTATTCCCACATCTAACCAACAAAACTAGAAACACACAGGACTTTGCTAGAAAGTAGATAAATAACAAATTACAAGTGTAGATGTCATGCCCGCACAAGCACCAGCAGCGAGTCTTCCAAACACAGAAAGCTCTCCATCCTTTCTCCGGAATACTTTCTGAAATTACATTGTAAGATAACAAAGAACGTGAGACTCACAATTACAAGAGCATAAAACAGAACAAGTGACTAATAGTAGCAAGGATTTGTTAGCACCTTGTAAACTTCATATGAGAAAAGTTGCACTGCGCTATACGGAATTATGCGGATAACCTGGAGGATTTTATGGAGAAGAACATAAAGTCAACACAGACCACAAGATAATCACAATTTGCAT
This sequence comes from Puccinellia tenuiflora, assembly GCA_012064385.1. NCBI lineage: Eukaryota > Viridiplantae > Streptophyta > Magnoliopsida > Poales > Poaceae > Puccinellia > Puccinellia tenuiflora. The sequence goes on from QRDG01001409.1 coordinate 645,901, forward strand.
GATGGGTGCAATATCGAGCACCTGTGGAAGATTGCCCTTCCAGTAACCCTTTAGACCCTCCTCCTTTCCTATCTCTGCCATAGCCTACACAAATGGAGATGTATCAGATAGCATGATTTTCTTTATACGTGAGCACAAGCATCACCAGCAAGAAAGACATGAAACCAAGGATATCACCCCCTCTCCTCTGTGTTATGAAGTAGAAATCTAAAGTCTATTCATCCAAGAGAAGTGTGCAATATTTACATATCAAAAAGGAAATTAAGCTGGCATAGAGGGAAACATGTTAAACTGGGTACCAGGTATTCCATGGTCAACACTACTCAGCTAATCAAACAAACCTCTGAATTTTGTTAATATCTGAAGTTCTGAACTAATAATATAACATAATAAAGTTTCAAGTACATTTAAATGCCATGCCGTTGTCTATTTCTGCCAATGCCTATCCTCAGTTCTGATTTTCGAACACATTAACTTAAAAAAACTCTGACCTGGTAACTCTATGAACACAAAAAAGACCCATAAAAACATATCCGTACATGACTGAGCAGAGTTACTAGCGGCTGGCATCTTTTGTGCAGAGCTGCCAAGCATGAGAGCTATTCCTCAGAGGACACTGGTGTGGATCCTCATATTCAACATACTTATCACAAAGAACGTTCAGGAGAGAGAAATATCCAAGAATCGCCTGACATCCCCCAAAAGAACCATAGCAGAGGAAGGATTAAAAGGATGAAGGAAGACCTCGAGCACTTGTTACATATAGGAAAACATGACTTGGTGACTTTTTTTTTTTTTTTGAAATCTGGTGACTCTTAACCACATGCAAGCGTGATATTCCACCGGCACCTTTTCATCTCATTTTACAAGTTCTGGATTACCTACTTCTTATAGTTCAGAGAACGTGTTCTTTTTGTTTTGGTTACTCCGGACCAGTTTGCATATCACTGCAGATGTGACGTGATGGAAGAATGTTCTGAGAAGCCTCAACGATTCGAACTCAGTGAACTCAAAATTTTCCTTGAGTGGTGTATTTGAGAGCTGCAGTTCTGAATCTACAGCATTACCATTGTGCTTGTAAAGGTTCATGTTAACCATATCACAATTACATCGTTTAGATGAGTTTGCAACATGAAACCGAACGGAACCAAAGAGAAGGCAGTAGCATTGTTACCTCCAGGAATTGAACTCCCTTCTTGGTGCTCTCACCAGCCACCCGCACGCTGTGAGTCTGCAAGACGAACAGAGGAAGCGCGGGTCAGAAACATCAGGCACCCACCCAGGCCAGCAGCATGAGGCGAGACCGAGAGGGGGCGTCGCATCGGGATTCTGAAGGGCGCAGAGCATGCCTGCATGAGGATCTTGACGCGGTCGAGCGGCGCGGTGACCGTCTTGGCGACGGCGCCCGCCCCGGCGCCGGCCGCGAAGAGCGCGACGCTGCTGGGCACGAGCGCCAGCAGCGCCAGGGGGTGCTTCAGCAGCTCCGCCACCGGCGGCACCCTGCCCTTCTTCCCGGAACCCTCGGCCGCCAACGTCTCCCTCTCCACCTCATCCGCCTTGGCGACCATGGCCTCCCCGCCGTCGCGGACGGAGAGGGACGCGAAGGCGCCGGGCGGCGAGGAGCGGCCCCAGGGGCCGCCAGCCGCGCGGAGGAGGAGGGCAGGCGCCTGCGCGTGTGCGGGCGCGGGCGGCGGGCGCCAGGAGTCGCACGCCTCCACTCGCCGGTGGGTCATTGGATGGTACGGCGGGGCGGACGCGGGAGGGTGGTGCTGCCTGGATCTGCGAGCCCGCGGGAATCGGAGGAATTTGGGCAGGGGAGGAAGGGGATAAGGGGAGAAGAGAGGATGGCCGAGTTGTTAAACCCCGCCGCGGGTCCGTTTGCCTGTTGTTGTTGGTGGTGGCAGTGGGTAATGGCACTGGCACCACTAGTGACAGCAGCTAAGCCTGAGATGCGTGGGAAACGCACCGTGGATGCTATTAATAAACAATTAGATGTTCTTTAACCAAATCATGCACTGATACCAGCATAAAACGACAACTACCTACAATTTTGTACTCGCCCAATTACGCTTTTAAACAGGTTTTGTAGACAAACAATACACTGACACGGACCAAGCTTGGGACATTCTAGTAGTGATATGTCGACAGACAATTAGTCAGTCGATGTATACAAAATTATCATGTAAATTATAGGACAAACTGCCCACAACTTTTCATCCACTTACGGCCAATTCAATGTTGGCCAACAATAATTGCAATGGTGCAAAGAAAGCTAATAATATTACGAAATGATTTGCATTTTGTAGTATTGCGTTGTTTCCATTGAACGGAATAAAAATAAAATCGCAGCTATCCATACACTTATTAGAAGCATCCTAGAAAGGCCAATTAAAAGAAGTCCAACGAAACATTGGCATTTTTTAGCACCGTATATATTATTTGCCATTCGAACAGTTAAGCTGACGGGCATAATACATGTTGAACAGTTAAGCTTACATCCCATCTAGAGTTAGTGACAATTCAGTTTGCCCGACCACAAACGAGTTGCACGAATGTCAGTGTTCATGATACTACTTTATTTACAAAAGGCGAAACATGTAATGAAAAGAATAGAAAAGGCTCTATGAGCTACATTTCCAACATAGATCTCGTACACATACAAATGGCTTGACCTGCCATGTTAAAACAGTAACAATGTTCATCCAAGCTTTTACAGCTATTGAACCTCGATAGTTCTTAATTAGGACGGCCCCTTTGGCTCCATAGCATAGTGTGTTTAAGATGATTTAACTGGTATCTCTGATGGGAACATCGCAACAATAAGATGCAAGAAAAGTCGTATCTTATCATAGCCAGTTAGTTTCTTTCTGCACAAGCTCAAGACAAGAACGATGGTGGACGCTGTTATGCGTCGACGGTGGACGCTGGCGCCTCCGCCCTGGTCGGCTGATGGTGCGGGCTCGCGCTTTGCGTGCTTAGGGGAGCTGGATGCGGCGCCCTCCGGTGCTCCTGATCTCAGCGGGGCGGCTGCGGCGTCGCCGGAGGAGATCTCGGGAGCGGAGGTGGTTTTTCAGGTGGGAATGGAGGCTCTGGGCGGGGGTGGCTTTCGGCCGCCATCGCTGACGATCCGGAGGCCGGTTCGCTCTGAGGCGGAGCTCCGGCAGGAGTTCTGGACCGCTGTCGGGTATCCTACACCGGAGAGTCGGTTCTGGGAGAGGTCGTCTGTTTCGTCGCCGAGGGATCAAGATTGCGGTCATCCTTCGTCGAAGCAGGACGGAGTTCCCTCTTCTTCGTCGTCCCGCCGTGGATCCTCCTCGCCGCGGATCGGAGTTCGACTGTCTAGGTCTCCGCCGCGGGTGAGGGGGTGGAAGGGGCCTTTGCCTCCGAGGAGGTGGACGCCGCCGCCTGTGCTTGGCTCTTTCATCACGGCGGCGATGCATGCAAGGGAAGAGTCGTCGCCGATCGCGTCGGTGGCCGTCTCCGGTGGAGCTGATCCGCCAGTTTCGCCGTTTGACGCGGGATGCGGGATTCAAACCCCCGTCGTGGCTCTGTCGCATCCGAGCCGTCCAGGTCCGTGGGCCCACCTGCGGAGGAGATTAAGGGTTTTCTGGTCTCGGAGGTGCCCTAACCCTTCGTGTCCGTCTCCTCCAGCCGCCGGCTTCCCCATCACGTCGTCTCCTCCATCCGTGCTTCCCTCGTCTTCGCCGCTGTCTGGTTCTACGTCGAGCTCTTGGCCGGGGCAGGTTTCATCTTCGTCTCCGGCGTCTCGGTGGAGTCGTTCTTTCGCAGCTGTTGTTGCTGCTCCGGCGCGGGTCTTCCGATGGCGGGAGCTCCTCCACGTCCAGGCTCCAATGGTGGTCCGCGGGGTGGTTCTGCTGCACCGCCGGGTCCCGATGCTGGCCAGCCAGGTCTTCCGCTGGGAGGGCAGCAAGGTTGGGGTGGTCCGCTGCCCGTTGGTCTGCGGCCGCCGGCTTTCGCTTCTGCCGCTCCCGGCTTCGCGCCGCCCGCGGTGCCGTTGCAGTTCCGGCCGCTGCAGCCCCCGTCTAGGCAGTTCGGACCACCGGCTTACATGAATCCTCCGTTGCAGCAGCAGCCGGCTCAGTTTCAACAGGTGCAACAGGCGCAGTTTCAACCTCCGATGCAGGTGCCTCCTTTTGCACCCGGTTTCACGGCGGGTCTGGCGCAGCAGCAGCAGCAGGGTCTGGCGCAGCAGCAGCAGCTGGGTGGTGTTTCGGCTGCGGGTCAGGGGGTGTCGGGGGCCAAGAGAAAGAAGAAGAAGAAGAAGAGCAATGCTCGTGGAAGTCAAGTGCTGCAACAGGCAGCAAACCAGCCGCAACCTGGTATGATACCGAGTGCGCAAGCTTTTGTCCAGCCAGGGCAGCTTTTGGGGCAAGGGTATCAGCTACAGGGGGCACAGCAGCAGATGTTTGCAGCTTCTCAGGGCCAGCAAGGTTATCCCATGTACTCGGTGGCTAATTCTGATGTCGTTTCCGTGGCTGGGGCTGCTGCTAGCGTTGTGGATGCTTCTTCAGTGGGGATGGTGCAGGAGCAGGCAGGGGGTGCGGTGGCAAATAAAAGTAAGGCCAAGAAAGTTACTAAATGTTGGAAGTGTGCGGTGGACACTCATGCCACAAAGGATTGCACGGTGCGACACTATTGTCTAGTGTGTGACAACACGGCTCATCCGACACTCCGGTGCCCCACTCTCAGGCTGCCGAAGCCTACCGCTTTCACCTCGGGTTACGGTACTGATGATAATCTCTTCGTACAGCTGCCGGATAGCGTGTTTAAGGCTCATTTGGCACCTTCTTGCTCGCCTACGGCTTTGATTTCGGTTGTGGGTGACCCTGTACCGGCGAGTGCTATTCAGAGCTTGATGTCGAGGATGTGTCCCTCCAGCACCCAGTGGACGTGGGAGGCACTACCCCATGGCAGTGATGCTTTCTTGATTGGTTTTCCATCTGTGGCGGATTTGCAAAGATTGGATGGGTTTCAGCTCAATATCCCTTCTTTTAAGTCCCAGGCTACTATCTCCATGTGGTGCAACAATGATATTCAGCCTACCAGGGTGCTCGAGCAGGTGTGGGTACATGTTCAGGGCGTACCTTATCAAGTTAAGCACTTTCTGGGTTTGTGGGCGGTCGGTTCACTCATTGGGACTACTCTTGACGTTGATATGGCAACTTTTCGGAGCCGGGGGATTGTCCGTATTCTTGTTGGTATGTTGGACTCGACCGTGCTTGAGAAGCGAGTGGATGCGTCTGGTCCTTATATTGGGGCTGCTTGTGTGGTTAAGTTGCTAGAATTTGAGTTCTTTTTTCGGCGTGAGGCAGCGGATTTTGTTCCGGATAACACTTTTGTTCCTTTCTTTTGGCGTCGGAAAGGGGATGATGCTGATGAGGATGATGCTTATGACCGGGGTGTTGATGATTCGACGAGGCCAACTGGGCAGCGTGGTTCTCAGTCTACTAGTATGGAGGTTGATGCCACTCTCTCCTCCTCTGGGGCAGCAAGCAACGGCAAGGAAGCAGCTGGCGGAACTTCGGCTACTTTACAGTCTTATGTGATCACCCCGTACAACCCATCCCCTCGCACTCCGCGCGCTATTGAGATTGTGGAGAACATCCGTAAGGTCTCCCCGGGTTTGGTACGTTCGGTGGCGCAGGACCTTGGTCTCGGGTGTGTCTGAGGAGGTGGCGGACGAGGCTCTACGTATGGCGTCGGTGATGGTTGGGCCGGTGGTGTCCCGCAGGAGCGAGGTGACCATGCGCCCGGCTGGGTGCGTCGCCGCGCCACAGGTGACTCCCACGGTGCCTGCCTTCACCGTGGTGGTGCCACCGTCGGGGACCGACGACGGCATCGCCGGTGCCGACCTTGGCTCCTCTAGCGGGCTCTGTATGGGGGAACAGGCGACATCGACTATGTCTCCCCCATGTCCCGCGTTGGAGGACTCGGCTGGGTCCGAGACTGGGATGGTGGAGGTCTCTTCTCCGACCCCGACCTCTCCATCCAAGGTAACGATACCGGGGTCAGTGTCTTCTTCGCCCTCGCTGACCCTCGGTGTTGTCGCGGGATCGTCGTTGTCCGAGACTAGGATGGAGGAGGTCTCTTCTCCGACATTGACCTCTCCATCCAAGGTCACGATACCGGGGCCAGTGTCTTCTTCGCCCTCGCTGGCCCTCGGTGTTGTCGCGGGTTCGCCGTTGCACGTGGACATGGCTCCGCCTTGCACCCCTCCTCCCACGGCGACTCTCTTTACGGATGGGTCTACTCCGATCCGCTGTAGCGAGAGGTTTGGGGTGGCGGCGGATGGTGCTGTTTCGACGGATGAGGACTCCTTGGTCAAGGCGATGCGTCGCAAGGCGGAGTACAATATTGAACCTTATGGTATGGATTGTGCTTCTAAATCTTTTCTTTCTTTTTCGCAATCTGATATTTCTTCTAAGCTTAGTAAAGTAGGTGTTAATCTTGGTAGAGATGCTAATCAAATTGCGGTGTCGACGAGAGCCTTGAGGCATATGGAATTTGACCGTCTAACGGTTATTCCTAAAGCTTCGGCCATGTCACCTGCCACCTATTTAAATGAGGATGATGCGAATGCCACATCAGATGGTCAGCTTCTATCTCATCTAGTGGGTGAAGTGTCGGACGTTGGTTTGGACGTGGACAGCCCTTTATATGACCTTAAAGTATCTGCCCGTAAGTCCAAATCTTCCTCCAATAAGCGGTCTAAGAAACGGTCAAAATTATCCAAAGTTTCCCGATGAATGGCATTTTTGCAAATAGCAGAGGTCTTGGTGACTTGGCTAAACACTTGCATTTTGCTGACGCTGTTAGGGATCATAATTTGGATTTCTTGGCTATTTCCGAGACGGGTAGACGCGAGTTCTCGCAAAGCTTACTAAACCGGTTGTCCGGTGGTTTTGATTTTGCTTGGCACTCACGTCCGCCTAGGGGTCGCTCTGGGGGGATTTTACTCGGTGTAAGGACCGATACTATGGAAGTGTTGGATGCTTCGGATGGGGAGTTTCATATTAAACTCCATATTCGGAACAAATCTGATAACTTCACATGGAGTCTGGTCACCGTGTATGGTCCTGCTCAAGAGGAACCAAAGGCGGCTTTTCTTACAGAGGTTGTCAATCTAGCAAAAGATAACCCCTATCCAATGATTATTGGGGGTGATTTTAATTTGCTAAGATTCCCTTTTGAGAAAAGCAAAGGCCGGTTTGATAATCATTGGCCTTTCCTATTCAACGCAGTCATTGACAGCTTGGACTTACGAGAGGTTTCAATGATTGGAAGACAATTTACTTGGGCAAATAGTCTCCCAGAACCTACATACGAGAAACTAGATCGTGTACTGATGGACACAGACTGGGAATCTAAATTCCCGTTGGTCTCAGTGCGGGCTCTGGAACGTATTGTGGATCTTTCGGACCATGCACCTATCTTATTAACCACCGGTTTGCCCAGGCCACCATGTACTCCCAGGTTCAAGTTTGAACTTGGATGGTTACATCGTGACGGCTTTCTAGAAATGGTTAAAAAGATATGGGAGAGACCCGTTGTTGGTGCAACTCCAATTCAAAGGTGGAATAACAAAATACGTGCCTTGCGCACTTACCTTATTGGATGGGCACGTCATACAACCGGTATACTTAAAAAAGAGAAGCAACGACTTTCATCTGTTATTGATGACCTCGAAGCGCTGGCAGAAACTCGTCCGCTATCAGTGCAAGAAATTGAGCTAAAAAGCCAGTCAAATGCACAGATAGCAAGTATGCTGCGTGAGGAAGAGCTGAAATAGTATCAACGTTCTAAAGCCAAATTTATTCTGGAAGGGGATTCGAATACGAGATATTTCCATAGTGTTGCCAATGGTAGACACAGGAAAAAGCGTATTTACTCTCTTGTACAGGATGAAGGGATGGTTGAGGGCCATGAGCAGCTTAAGTCGTATATAACTAAATATTACAAAGGTCTGTTTGGGGCTCCTGATGAAGGAAACTTTATGTTGGATGAGTCCCGTACAGACGATATTCCCCAGGTGTCCGTCGAGGAAAATAACCATCTTACCGCCCCTTATTCTGAGGAGGAAGTAAAAAAGGCTGTTTTCCAGATGGAGCATAATAAAGCCCCTGGCCCTGACGGCTTCCCGGCAGAGTTCTACCAGAACTTCTGGGATGTCATCAAGATTGATCTGTTACATCTATTCAGTTGCCTTCACGTTGGACAGCTGGAATTGTTCCGGTTAAACTTTGGTGAGATAATTTTGCTACCTAAGATTAATGAAGCAGAAAGGATTCAACAATATAGACCAATCTGCCTTCTTAATGTTAGTTTCAAAATTTTCACTAAAGTAGCCACGTTACGGCTGAACACTGTGGCAGATCATGTGGTTCGACCATCTCAAACGGCATTTATGCAAGGGCGCAACATCCTTGATGGAGTTGTTATGCTTCATGAGACGGTTCACGAACTACACAGGAAAAAACTTAATGGGGTCATTCTTAAGCTCGATTTTGAGAAGGCCTATGATAAGGTCAAATGGTCTTTTCTCCAGCAAACCCTCAGAATGAAAGGTTTCTCTCATGAGTGGTGCGCTCTAATCCATAGCTTCATTTCGGGTGGAAGTGTAGCCATTAAAGTTAATGACGATATTGGCAAATATTTTCAAACGAAAAAAGGACTTCGACAGGGTGATCCATTGTCGCCGATACTATTTAATATAGTGGCTGACATGTTGGCCATCTTGATTGAACGTGCAAAGTCTGATGGCCAAATTGTAGGGGTGATTCCACATCTTGTTGATGGGGGTCTATCCATCCTACAATACGCGGACGATACAATTCTCTTTATGGAACACGACATCGAAAAAGCTAAAAACCTGAAGTTAATACTATCAGCGTTTGAGCAGTTATCCGGTCTCAAGATTAACTTCCATAAGAGTGAGTTGTTTTGTTTTGGCGAGGCACAAGATAATGTATCCTTGTATGCGGAGCTGTTCGGGTGTACCCAGGGCCAGTTTCCAATTAGGTATTTGGGAATTCCGATCCACTATCGGAGACTCACAAATGCTGAATGGAAGCCGGTGGAGGAAAGGCTTCAAGCTAGACTTAACAGCTGGAAAGGAAAATTGCTTTCCCTAGGGGGGAGATTGGTACTCATCAATTCAGTCCTAACTAATATGGTACTGTACATGATATCCTTCTTTCAACTGCCTAAGGGAGTCTTGAAGAAAATGGATTATTTCCGTTCAAGATTCTTTTGGCAAGGGGATAGTGAAAAGAGAAAGTACCGTTTGGTTAAGTGGAGTGTGGTTTGCCGCCCAAAAGACCAAGGAGGCCTTGGCGTCCATGATTTGGATGTTAAGAATAAAGCTCTCCTTGGCAAATGGATCTTCAAGCTTTTAACTGAAGAAGGTGTGTGGCAAACCCTTCTGAGAAGGAAGTATGTTGGCTCCCAGGATCTATCCCAGATTTATTGGAAACCTGGTGACTCCCATTTCTGGGCAGGCCTAATGGCCACGAAGAAATATTTCTTTCCATTCGGATCTTTCTTTATTAAGGACGGATCCCAAATTCGTTTTTGGGAGGATAAATGGTTGGGTAATACCACGCTCCGTGAGCAATATCCGGCCTTGTACAATATTGTGCGTCACAAAGGTGATACTCTCGCTAAGGTGTTGGAATCTAACCCACCTAATGTGTCGTTCAGGAGAAGTATTTTTGGTCCTAGACAAGCATCGTTGAATGACTTGTTGCAGCGGCTAGCCTCTGTGCAGCTGACGCAGGGACCGGATGTATTTCGTTGGAGCCTCAATGTGAATGGTAAATTCTCAGTGAGCTCTATGTACAATGCTTTAATCCAACCTGAATTTCCAGTTGATAATAATAAAAAGATTTGGAAAATGAAGATACCTCTGAGAACCAAAGTCTTTACTTGGTATCTTCGTCGTGGGGTAATTCTTACAAGAGACAACCTTGCAAAGCGAAATTGGCAGGGAAGTAAAAAGTGTGTATTTTGTCATCACGATGAGAGTATTAAACACCTTTTCTTTCAATGCAGTTTTGCTCGTTCTATATGGTCAACCATCCAGATAGCATCTAACTTATATCCCCCAAAAAGCGTTGCTAATATTTTTGGCAACTGGCTGAACGGGGTAGATTCTAGGTTGAAGCTAATTATTAGGGTGGGAGCGATTGCCGTTATTTGGTCGCTATGGCTATGTAGAAATGATAAGGTTTTTAATGATAAAAATTGTTCCCTTTTGCAGGTCATTTACCGGTGCACAGCTTTGATCCGTTCATGGTCGCCACTACAGCATGTGGGCCACCGAGACCTATTCATGGAGGTGTCTACGCGGTTGGAGGCTTCGGCGAGGGATATTTTTACCCAACGTGGATGGCAGCATAATATGAGGATTGGGCCTCCACCGTTCTAGGCGTCTTTACAATTTCTCACTATGATATGTAATTCGCCTTTTTATTTTTGTTCGCTAGACCCGTGGATTTGTGAGGGCTGTGTGCATCGTCGCTATGCAGAGGCCGGGTGTAATACTTAAACTTGTTGAGTAATAAAATCCCTTTATCAAAAAAAAGACAATATCATGATAACACGAAATAGAGGAGGAAAACTACAACCGTTTAATGGAATTAGCATGATACGAAAAAATTCGAACGGAACCTGCAAGATATAAACAAATACAACACAAAATAATGTGCACTCTCGTTTGAATATGCACATATATTGATCACAGTTTATCTGCCGGAAACAAATAACTGATACACTATGCCAAGTACATACATGAATGCAAAGCTGTCAAAAACATAACTTAACACACTAGCTTGCATGCATTCTGATTGGTCCTATCACTCCAGAAGTGGATTCTACCATTTTCACCCACCTACAAGAACCTAACAAAATATAGCAGTACAGATTCACCTGACCGGTTGACTGCGACGGCGAGAAACCCACAATAAAGCTGTTGTCCTCTATCCTGACGACGTTGCACCTCCTCCAAGCAGAAGCTACTCTCGCCATCGATGTGGCCAATTGGGGCCATGAACGTCCGACACACCTCCTATTCTGACTCTGCCACCCTCAGATCAAAGACGAAAATGAGATGGACAAACTGACACATATCAATTGTGAAATAAATGGGGGCACCCGAACAGTAACGTTTGGTAGAGATACCGAAACACACATGAAAAAAAAAAAGGAAAATACAGAGATATATATCACGTCAAGATCAAATTTATTTGAAAGTGAAATCATTGCCTAAACTTCTCAACTAAATCAAAGTATAAAAAAAACCTACAGTTGCAATCTCCTTCAGATTAGGAAATACTGAAATAAAGAGTACAAGTGCATGTATTTGCAGCCTAACTGAACTTTGGATAGTTGTCCTCAATATTGCATTACCAGAAACCTACAGTACGTCCATGACAGAGAAGGTTTCTAGAAGTTAGTCCACTAATTTTTTTATTTTAATAAGTTAGTGAGTAACCATACAATACTTTCTTCCGATAATGCAACTACACTATAGTAATCTGATAACACTGGCACTCTTGTAGCCTCTAGCTCGTCAGATCGAACCATTGGGACGTGGATGCCCGTACGATCAGAATATCAGAGTCTTCCACTAGAGGCAGGGCTATCCACACGGAAGCACCATTTGTAACATCCCTCAAAGGCATCTCATCGATGCTCAGCCGTCGGTACTTCTATGAGTTGCATGTCTCGTGGATCGGTAAGCTCTGTTCGGCTCTCGAATGGGTAGGTTCGGTCCACAGGGCGGTCAAAAAATGTGTCGTCTTTGGCCCAAAGAGGGAGGGCATAAATACTTCATGAACCGCTATACTATTATCTTTTACTTGTGAAATATTATTAAATATGTGAAAAAAATAAATACCTTAATGTGCACGAGTAAATCAACACCACATACGAGTATGTAGGACAATTGTCCCTACACCGTCTCTATTCCCACCCTTCAGAAAGGAAACCCTTTCGTTTTCCATCTCTTGCCATTGGTACTCGTGGTGACCATCGCCACGGCAGCTACTAGGACTTTGATGTGTTGCATGCCCCGTCTCTTGCCATTCGTCTCTTGAATGGGCAGGTCCGTTCCGTAGGGTGGAAAAACAATGTTCCTCTTCTTGCCTCGAGAGAGGAGAACAAATACTCAAGTAACCAACATAACATTGTCCTTTACCTTCAAAAAATTACTGAATATGTGAATAACAATAAAAGGTCAATTTGCATGAACAAATCGACACCACGGACCAATAGCACATGTAGTGAACAAACCAATCTTATCAATGATATTAAGTTTAATTGGATGGTAATATCTCTCATATGGACGTCATATAGCTTGTACTCAAAATTATATTACCTAAATTCCAATGTTTAATTTTGTGGACAATTGTTTATTTAGGAAATGGTAGAAACACTTGTATACACCACATGAAACCAAACATATATAAGACTAGCATACTTAATAATCAATTGTATATATGTAAAAGTAGAATTTGTGGCCATTTATGTTCCTCGATGATATACAATAAAATCACTATTACAATACCAAGTTCAGAGCATACATATGTTCTCAACTTATTACCGAATCCAACTTGTTAAATATTTAGCAAATGTTCAATTTATACTCTAGAAGTTTCAGTAGTTATACTTACCTAATGATACACTAGAGCCAATACGTAAGATATTTGTTCAACTACACACTTTATCTCTATCATGATATTCAAGTACGTTAAAATAGATATATGAATACACATAAAAACACACAAGAACATATGCATACACTATATAATTTATGCTACTATGGAAAGTCAGTTAAATGTCAAATGTTTACTACAACATACAATTTAAATTTGGTACAACCACTTTAGAGTGATATATATACGTTACAACTATATACAATTTAAATTTCACACATGCTTAACATCCGTAATCATTTGCGAAGGACCATACTAGCGTATGTATCTTAATTGTGTGCTATGTGTGTTGGTCCAGTAAAGCCCAATAGAAAGAAACATACCTAATAAATAAGGACCAGTCGCGTCCTCCCATACACACTTCACTCCGGCTGCCATCCCTCCGACACATCCACATGCGCCCAACAATCTCATCTGGTCAATGAGACACTACATGCCTGCAGCTGGTGGCCTCCCGTGTCGAACGGTCAGTCGATAACTTCTTGTGTGGCTTGTTTGTCGTGTCATCAGTGAGTAAGTTGCACACATTTGACAACCCATACTTGTCTGTGCTACCGAAGGCTGGTCACACCGGCTCGTTTTCGCCCCTCCCCCCTGAAGGGTCCGTTGCATAGAAAACAAAAAAAAAATTCATACAAAACAAGCGGAAGAAACCCAATGATCTAGATCTATTAGATGCAAGTAGCGAAGTGGAGATCGAATCTTTTACCCTTGAAGATCGAGCAAACGTTTTGTCGGTGCAGGGGTTGGCTAGTCGATCCCCGCAACTAGACTCGTCTAGTCGCGAGGAGATGTATTATCCTCGAGATCCAATCCGATGAAGCGCCGCACGAGCAGCACCTCCGCGTAATCCACACGTACAGCTCGATGTAGACTCCTCCTTCTTGATCCCACAAGCAAGGAGGGAGTGGTCCGTGAGATCCCAGCAGCACGACGGCGTGGTGGTGGAGATGGTGGAGTGTTCCCGCGGGCAGGGCTTCGCCAAGCCTCACGCGAGGGAGAGAGAGGAGGGCAAGGAGGGGTGCGGCTAGGGTTTGCAATGGGCAGCCCTTGTGGTGCCGTACCCCCTCCCTTTATATAGGTGGAGGGGCAAGGGGAGGGGGACGCACCCAGCCCTAGGGCCGGCCGTCTTGGGGCTGCCTTGCCTCCCAAGGCGCCTGCCTTCTAGAAGGCGGCGGCCAAGAGGACGTGGCCCCCAAGTCGAATCCCTTAGGGATTCGGCCCCCCTTTTTCCATGTTGGCCAAGTGGGCCTCCAGGGCTGGTGCGGCTAGCCCTGTGTTGGCTGCTGCACCACCCTCTTGGTCCAGGTGGACCCCACATGTCAGGCAGGTCCCATCCTGCAACCTTCCGGAACCTTCTACAAATTTCCGGTACCCTGCCGGAAAATTCCCGAACCTTTTCGACCCCTCCGGAAACCACTTTCCTTATATGAATCTTATTCTTCGGACTCTTCCGGATCTCCTCGTGGCGTCTAGGATCTCATCCGAGACTCCGAATCAATATTCGTTTATACCATCAATTATCTCATCGCAAACCCTAGCTCCATCAAACGTTTAAGTGTGTGACTCTACGGGTTCGAGAACATGTAGACATGATCCGATCAATAATCAATAGCGGGACCGGGATGTCCTTATTGATTCCTACATATTCAGCAAAGTTCTTGTATCGACTGAACCACGATGCCGGAGATTCAATTAATCTCGTATACGATTCCCTTTGTCTCATGATATATAACTTGCCCGAGATCTGATCGTCGATATCATATCTAGTTTAATCTCATTACCCAGCAAGTTCTCTTTACTCATCCATAATATAGGATCTTTGTGATTACTACTTAATCACATGTTTGCAAACTTCCAGATCCTATATTACCGAGAGGGCCCAGAGATATCTACTCCGTCACATGGAGGGACAAATCCCACTCTTGATTCATGTCACCCAACAAATACCATCGGAGATACCTGAAAGCCACCTTTATAATCACCCAGTCACGAAGCGACATTTGATGTCCACAAAGTATTCCTCTGGTAAACGGGAGTGACATAATCTCATGGTCTAAGGAAACTATACTTGGCATATACTAAAAGCGTTGGCAATGAAACTGTGTGACACGATCAATTGCAACTCTTTATTATTGGGTCTTGTACATCATATCATTCTCCTAAAGAAATGACTTCATTATCAAGTGACTATAACAAGTCCATGGTCAGGAAACCTTAACCATCTCTCGACTAACGAAATAGTCTGGTAGAGGCTTACTAGGGACAGTTTGTTGTTTATATTCCACACATGTATTATGTTTCCGGTTAATACAATTATAGCATTATCATAAACATGAAATATGATAATAAACAACTTTATTATTGCCTCTTGGGCATATTTCCAACAGTCTCCCACTTGCACTAGAGTCAATAATCTAGTTTAACATTTGTTTAGATCCAACACCCATGGAGTCTCAGTGCTGATCATGTTTGCTCGTGGAAGAGGTTCTGTCCAAGTTCTGTACTATGCAGTTCTCTATGTTCTTTGCAAAACGTCAATGTCACCTATTTTGACATTACTTCATCATCACATGATTAATATATTTGGTTGCAGAGTGAGATTTTCGTTTCCCTTTTATGCCTACATAACGTATGATCAGTCAAAAGAACTTTCACATAGTATGTGCACCAGGAATTCACTCAGTCTGGAAACAAAATTTCTCAAACCAAAATATTACATCTTTTAATCCTTGTATTAATCATATACTCCTATGTGTTGAAGACGCACAAATCGACAGTGCAATACAAATCACTTCGATATTTTCGATCACGCTTTCGCTGCCCTTCTTCTCTATGTTTTTTGCAAAAACATCAATGTCACCTACTTTGACATTACTTCATCATCACATGATAGACTTCATCATCACATGATGTATATTAATATATTTGGTTACAGAGTGAGATTTTCGTTTCCCTTTATGCCTACATAACGTATGATCAGTCAAAAATCTTTCACATAGTATGTGCACCAGGAATTCACTCGGTCTGGAAACAAAATTTCTCAAACCAAAATATTACATCTTTTAATCCTTGAATTAATCATATACTCCTATATGTTGAAGACTCACAAATCGACAATGCAATACAAATCACTTCGATATTTCCCATCATGCTTTCACTGCCCTTCTGCGCTTACGAGATTTTTAATCTAGTTTGGTGTCACGACTTCAACCAAGTCTAGCAATCTCTAGATACAATTCTTTTATCTCCATGCTCAGTGAGTCCTCATCTTGAACATGTTCTTCCAACCAAGAACTTTGGTTACATTTTGTCAAAATCACAAGATATGGTTTATATGTTAAAACCTATGACCAAGGCATAGAGAATAAAACATATCCTTCAACCATTATTCTTGTACTGAGTATCAACTCAATGCTTAACCTATTTTTCACAAGTAATGAACCTTTCCTTTACTTGTTCCATTCTGAACTCTTTCTGAATCTCATTTAGGTTAAAACATCCCGACTTAATTTTCATCAACAAAATACGCATCTATCTCAATAGATATTTGACATTCAAATTTTAACTTCACAAGTTTTACGTTGGTTCCTGGACTATTTACAACATTCACAAAATCTCTATTTCATGTAAACAAGATGTTGTAAACTCCCACTCAAATATATTTCATATACATATTAAATTGTGAAACCACCTTGGCTCCAACTCAGAAATATGTTATCCTTATATTTGATTAACAATGATCCACTAGCTCCCACTCAAAACTATGTCACCACATATTTTGATCGTGGAAATTAATTCGTGCCCTCACTTAAGATATGTCACCACATATTTTAATTAGATCCCACTCGTGCATTTTTCTCGACATTTTGGACACCTCCAAAATTCTTAATTATCTTTTAGAGTCGAGAACTCATATACGAAATACTAGTACTTTGCTAGCTTTAATCCCTTAGCCTTAAGCACCACTATACTATGTAGTAAACAATATGTCCAAGAATGTCACTTCTTGACAATTTGTGCTTTTAAGTTTTATTTATTCTCTTCAAACCATTTGAGAAATAAATATGTGAAACATCACTTTCACAAAATCAAGCAACAATTACTTCGTGATTTAAACATAGGATGACTCTCAGTCATTTTCGTATTTCAGGCTTCTATTTCTTCTTTGTAGTTTCGTAGGTATGTCTTGTTTCTTAAAGATGACAAGTAAATCATGAATATTATTTTGTAACTCGACAAAATTTTATATTCTTCAATCCTACTTTCTTTAGAAAAGCTTAATTGAAATTTAATAATCATAATCACTTCATGTGTCAAGTCTAAACCCAACGGAACATTTTCCACTTTGCTACTTAATACATTGAAAGAGCAAGGTCGACCACCTTGTTTCAGCATCTCAACCTAATCCAGCAATTCTTTTATCAATGAAACATTTTCATGATAAACCACTAAAATACCTAGCACAACCAAAATGGTTTGCCCCTTTTAGTCTCATATTGTGGAATCTCTATGCATAGTCACATATGAATATACTACAAAAATATTTATTCACAACGGTTTCTAATTATCTCATAATTAAAGAATTCACGACTTCTCATAACTCATATGGAATCGTTCATGCGAATCATAAATAGACCCTTTTAATTCTTAAACGGAGTGTTATTAAAATAAATCTAAATGTTTTAATAAACCCTAATAAGAAAGACTTTTCTTTGACCACACAATATCTAATAGTGTGATTACAATTTTAGGACGCATAAAAATAGTTTTGAAGAAGTTCTAAAATTCTATAATTTGTGACAACACTTTGCACAAGTCTGCATACTAAAACAATAACTCAAATGTCTGTCACTTTGATCAAATCCCATAGACTCAATTTTCTTGTTAATTGTATATCCTCTGAATTCTGATCTTATCAAAATCATGATTTAATGAATAAATATATTCACTCTTACGATGGAGCACACAAAAATAATGACATTTACTATTTGCTGAAAATTTAACCAACACTTGTGAATTTTTAGCAACTCACGGCACCACACTAGGAGTGGCATTTCAGTCATACTCCTTAGCAAGGTGTAAGTGTCAAAACATCAAAATGTCTTACACATTACTTGGCACGACTAAAATTATGTCAGTATTGAGTTTTGAATATCTTTTAGTATGTTTTACTAGTTGAATTTGGCGTGGCGTAGTGATTTTTTTTGAATATATATATTTTTAATAAAATGTTGGCTAAATTGTAATGTTTAAATATCTTTTTTTTCGTTGGCCATTAGTGAGTTGCAATTTTTTATGAGAATTATGATACAGTTTCCATTTCAAACATTTTTTTTATGAATAGGTAGCATTTTTTTGTGAGTATTTTTGATAAATTTTCTATAATGTCCAAATATTTAGTAGGGTAAAAATGGTTGAACATGTTTGTATTTCGGCGGGAGTATTTACTTTACCATATGCTGCACCCGCCGTATTTTAAAATGTCGCAATTTGTTGAGATTTGTCATCTATTCTGTTGAAAATTTCAGTAAATTATTTCTTTAAATTTGGACTAATTGGGAAATGTCACAATCTGTTGGAATTTGTCGTCTATTTTCTCTAAATTGTCACTAATTTGGAAGTGTTCATTTTTTTTTGTTTTCTTTTTTTTTCTAGTTTTCTGCCATAGGTAGGTTGCGTATTTTATGTACTTTGTTTAGTAAATTGATTCTTTAAATTTGGACTAATTGGGAAATATCAAAATCTGTTGGAATTTGTCGTTTATTTTCTCCAGATTTTCACTAATTTGGAAGTGTTCATTTTTTTTGTTTTTTTAAGTTTTCTGCCATAAGTAGGTTGCATATTTTATGTACTCTGGAAATCTAGAAATTCGTTTGAAATTGGTGTCCATTTTATCCAAATTTCGAAAAATTTAGAATATCTTTTTTTTGTGAGTATTCTTTTTTTTTTTAATATATTGTGTAGGTTACTGAAGTCTTTAGTGATTTGAAATGTTCAAACATATTTGTGTTTTGAAGTCAATATTTAATTTGAATTGGAAAATCCATCTGAATTTGATTCTTGTTTTCTTGGGGAATGTTTATTCGTATGGTGGCAAAATTTTGGCTAAATGGAAAATATCTGAATATATTTTGTAAGTTGATATAAGTATGTAACTTTTTTTCTTTAAGCACTCTCCATATATTTTATGGAATGTCGGTATATTGACTTAAATGTCGGTCAAATTGGAATTTGCAAACATGCGCAATATGTTTATATTCTTTGTTCAATGGAATTTGTAAACATCTTTTTAGATCAATAAGTAGAGGAAATACATTTTTTTTGACATTTGTTAGGTGCATTTGAAATTTAATTCATAATTAGGGGTTATGAATTTGTATTCTATGCAATTATTCATGTAATCAAGCATTTGTAGAAAAATTACCTTTAACATATTTAGAGGAAGGGATTTTTTTTTGAAATATTCTATATTTTTTTGGGATTTAAAAACAATTTTTTTTACTTGGTCGTAAGTACCAACTATTTATTTATTTTGATCGGTTGGATATGTTATTTAGATTTTTTTCAGGTGGATATATTTGAATATACTGTTTTTCCAACATTTTTTATTTTATGCAAATTGTTTTAGTAAAATGGTCCTACCTGTTAGGAATGCAACATTTTTGTAAACATATATTCGGAAAAGACTTGCTACCCCCATGGGTAGCTACACACCCTAAGTTTGACCGAAACATATATGCAACGGTAAAATGAGATTACTCAAGTAGACAAGGGGGATGTCACTAGTAGAGTTGATAGAATTATTAAAAAGTATTTTGAGATTTTTTCGAATTTTTTTCCATCCGCTGTGATTTTTTTTAGTAAAGTTTGACTCAAAAGTCAATAAAAAGTCAACTATGAAAAAAGCTAAAAATGACGACCAAAAAATATTTTTTTGAAAATTCCGAAACCAGTTTTGTACACCAAATATCCGTGTTTTACTAGAAAAACAAGCTAAAACGGACACATACGGCTTGCATCTCCGTATAACGCATGGGTGTGTAGCTACCCATGCGGGTAGCAAATTGTCTCTCAACATATATTTTAAAAAAAGAGTTCATTTACGATAACTCCACAGGTAGAGTTTTTTCTTCTTTTTGAATTCAACTCCATATAGTTGGAGCATGTGTACCATATTTTTCGAATGGGAAGACTTGAAGTTATTGATTTTATAGTATTTATCATTTTCTGGCAATATTCTGAATAAGTGGGACCCACCAAATGTAGTTACTATTTTTTTTGTCTAACAATTTTGTGAAATTTGAATGGATATCATATGGCATAAGTATTTTTTTTGTAGGTATTGTTGCGTCATTTTTTGTGAGTATCGTGCTGCGAATAATTGTCATTTGTGTGAGTATCGTGGTGTAAAAAATTAAATTCTAGAAATGTGCATATTTAAAAGTTTTTTTGGTTTCTAATATGTTTAATTTTTGAAGGTACTTATACGTATTGTATTCAATTTGAAAGGAAGCTACAATTACACAATTAGAACAAATGAATTTGCATTTTTTTCTCTCGAAATATTTATGTATTCAAATGGTCATTTTTTTTAGTATCGTGGTGTAAATAATCAAATTCTGGAAATGTACATTTTTAAAAGGTTTTTGGTTTCTAATCTGTTGAATTATTGAAGGTACTTATACTTATTGAATTCAATTTAAAAAGAAGCCCCATTTACACAATTAGGGCAAATGAATTTGCATTTTTCGCTCGAAATATTCATGTATTCAAATGGTTATTTTTTTCTCGAGTATCATGGTCTAAATAATTAAATTCTGGAAATGTGCATTTTTAAAAGTTTGTTGGTTTCTAATATGTTGAATTCTTGAAGGTGTTTATACTTATTGAATTCAATTTGAAAGGAAGCCACAATTACACAATTAGAGAAAATGAATTTGCATTTTTCTTGAAATATTATTGTTCACAATTTTTTTAATGCAATGTCTATATTGCTTTTCCTGCAATTTTATGGCTTTTTGTTTTATTGAAATATTTATGTTTTTGGTTTTTAAATGGAGTGACTATTTTATGTTTTTGAGAGGCAATTTGCTACCCGCATGGGTAGCTACACACCCATGCGTTATACGGAGATGCAAGCCGTATGTATCCGTTTTAGCTTGTTTTCCTAGTAAAACACGGATATTTGGTGTACAAAACTGGTTTTGGAATTTTCAAAAAAATATTTTTTGGTCGTCATTTGTAGCTTTTTTTCATAGTTGACTTTTTTGTTGACTTTTGGGTCAAACTTTACTAAAAAAATCACAGCGGATGGAAAAAAATTCGAAAAAATTTCAAAATACTTTTTAATAATTCTATCAACTCTACTAGTGACATCCCCCTTGTCTACTTGAGTAATCTCATTTTACCGTTGCATATACGTTTCGGTCAAACTTAGGGTGTGTAGCTACCCATGGGGGTAGCAAGTCTTTTCCGTTATGTTTTTTATTTTACAATACTGTGAAATTTGGATGGATATCATATGCCATAAGTTTTTTTTGTTGCAGGTATTCTTTCGTCATTTTTTGTGAGTATCGTGGTGTAAATAGTTAAATTCTGCAAATGTGCATATTTAAAAGTTTTTTTATTTCTAATATGTTTAATTTTTGAAGGTACTTATACTTATTGAATTCAATTTGGAGCAAATGAATTTGCATTTTCTCTCGAAATATTCGTTATTCAAATTGAAAGGAAGCTACAATTACACAATTAGAACAAATGAATTTGCATTTTTTTCTCTCGAAATATTTATGTATTCAAATGGTCATTTTTTTTGAGTATCGTGGTGTAAATAATCAAATTCTGGAAATGTGCATTTTTAAAAGGTTTTTGGTTTCTAATCTGTTGAATTATTGAAGGTACTTATACTTATTGAATTCAATTTGAAAAGAAGCCACATTTACACAATTAGGGCAAATGAATTTGCATTTTCTCTCGAAATATTCATGTATTCAAATGGTTATTTTTTTCTTGAGTATCATGGTCTAAATAATTAAATTCTGGAAATGTGCATTTTTAAAAGTTTGTTGGTTTCTAATATGTTGAATTCTTGAAGGTATTTATACTTATTGAATTCAATTTGAAAGGAAGCCACAATTACACAATTAGAGAAAATGAATTTGCATTTTTCTTGAAATATTTTTGTTCACAATTTTTTTAATGCAATGTCTATATTGCTTTTCCTGCAATTTTATGGATTTTTTGTTTTATTGAAATATTTATGTTTTTGGTTTTTAAATGGAGTGACTATTTTATGTTTTTTATTTTACAATACTGTGAAATTTGGATGGATATCATATGCCATAAGTTTTTTTTTGTTGCAGGTATTCTTTCGTCATTTTTTGTGAGTATCGTGGTTGTAAATAGTTAAATTCTACAAATGTGCATATTTAAAAGTTTTTTTATTTCTAATATGTTTAATTTTTGAAGGTACTTATACTTATTGAATTCAATTTGGAGCAAATGAATTTGCATTTTCTCTCGAAATATTCGTGTATTCAAATGGTTATTTTTTCTTGAGTATCATGGTGTAAATAATTAAATTCTGGAAATGTGCATTTTAAAAAAAATTGTTTCTAATATGTTGAATTCTTGAAGGTATTTATACTTATTGAATTTAATTTGAAAGGAAGCCACAATTATACAATTAGAGAAAATGAATTTGCATTTTTCTTGAAATATTTTTTTCTACACAATTTTAATGCAATGTCTATATTGCTTTTCCTGCAATTTTATGTATTTTTGTTTTATCGTTTACGTATTTGGTTTTTAAATGGAGTGACTATTTTATGTTTTTTGTTCTACAATACTGTGAAATTTGGATGGATATCATATGCCGTAAGTTTTTTTTGTTGCAAGTATTATTTCGGTATTTTTGTGAGTATCGTCGAAATATTAAATCTCAAATTTTATTATGCGGCATGAATATTATTTTTAAGATTATTTCTATATTGCTTTCCTGCAAATTTATGGTTTTTGATTTCTTGAAATTTTCATGTATTGGTTTTTAAATGGGGTGACTATTTTTTGTTTTTTGTTTTACAATACTGTGAAATTTGAATGGATATCATATGCCATAAGTTTTTTTTTGTTGCAAGTATTATTTCGGCATTTTTGTGAGTCTCGTTGAAATATTCAAATCTGAATCTTTATTATGCGGCATGAGTATATTGTGACTATTTTTGTTTTTTTTTGTTTTGCAATACTGTGAAATTTGAATGGATATGATATGCCTTAATTTTTTTTTGTTGCAAGAATTCTTTCGTCATTTTTGTGAGTATCGTGGTGTAAATAATTAAATTATGGAATTGTGCGTGGTTTTTTTTTTTTGAATTCTAATTACCTTTCAAAAAAAATTCTAATTTGCAATACCTTTCAAAAAAAATTCTATTTTGCAAAGTTTAATTTAAATTGAATCCACATTTAGGAGATACGATTTTTTAAAGTTTAATGTAAATCAAATCCGTATTTAGAAGTTTTTAGGAGACACGGTTTTTTAAAGTTTAATGTAAATCAAATTCGTATTTAGAAGAAGCACATCTTTTTTTTTTCCTCCCGCTCGATGAAGTGGACAAATTTTAAAAGGTAACCAAAGTTCCGAAATATTCAAATTTGAATTTTTATTATGCGGCATGAGTAGTATTTTTAAGTTCAATTTAAATGAAATCCATGATTAGAAGTTTTTTTTTAAAAAAACCTGTTGAATTTGCAGCATTTAACAGCAAAAAAAAACTGACGCGTGAGGCCCACTGTGACGTCGTGCTGACGTCACAGGGGCAGAGCAACCCGCGGCGGCGCTGGGCTCGCCGGCGGCGCGCCACGGCGTTCCGGGACGCGCACGGACGCGGGGAGCCCGTAGGTGGCGGCGCCGCCGCTTCTGGGTTGCCGGAACGTCGCCGGTGGCCCGTGGACGCGGCGGAGGGCAGCGGGTGCGGCGGCGGCGGTTCCCGCGCGTGCGCGGTGTCCCGGCGGCCAATCGGTGGCGAGGAGGAAAAGGTGGCGGCGGCGGAGCTCCCCGCGCGCTTCGATCCGTGCGGGGAGGCGCGGAGAGGCGGCGCGCCGCGCCGGCGGCCGCGGCGGCATCGCCGCCGCGCGGGGAAAGAGGAAGGGGAGGGGACGGTCTGCGGTTATTTTACGGAGACGTCCTCGAGTTTTTTCGGAATTGCGAACTGGTCCCTCGCTGCGTTAGAAGATGGACTGCGGGTTCTATTTGTGGAACTGGGAGGTTTTTTTTGCAAAAGCGTCATCGACGCGTCTCCCAGGCCGTCGGATCGCAGGCGGACGGCCGGGATCGCGCAACTCGTGCTACTGTTTCTCCCAACAGTAGCCGAGCGCGGAGAGGCCGGCAAAGGGATCGTCTTTTATATATAGTATAGATATTTATAAATGTTCAACTAATTATCATCTAGATTAAAATAAGGATAATACTCTCATAATCGAAATGTGACCACCAAAAAGGATTACTCATGAAAATAGAACAACCACTTGTCTTTTACATTAATGATCGTCTCACAAAAGCAAGACACACTAATTAAAGATCACACTTAATTCGATTACAAAACATATTCAAATCCTCTAATCAAGACGATAAATGTAGAAGCAGTACGTTGCTAGCATCAACTCCTTGATTACCACCATCACGCGACGTATCCTCAGTTCATCCATGCAAATCTCAAGTGGCAGGCCCTGTTTTCATAAAATAGAATGAGTATCAAATACTTATAAAACCGCCACAATTGCAATTTGGACTTAAACATTTATAACTTGTATATCACTATATACCTTCTGCATTGACAACTTCTCCTGCTATGGGTTCCACTTTGACATGACGCAGCCGAGACACGAACTCACAGAAAGTGATCGAATCCCTTCCCATGACATAGTCTCTGACATAATTCTTGAAGCTGGGGGGAAGCGAGCGCAACACCCCATCTATCGCCAAATCGTCAGTCATCTCGTAGTCCCAAACATCCACCAGAGTATAATATATCTTATGCATCTTCCTCAGGTGTTGTTCCAAGCAAGTGTTTTCTTCCATCTTAGTTGAAAGAAATTCATTCAGACATTCGAACCTTGCAATTCTAACTTGTGCTATGAACCTATCTTTCAGCTCATCAACAATCTCAATTGCACTCAAGTTATTGAATTGTCTACTTAGGTCAGAATTCATGAAGGTGCACATCATCCACTCGACTTTCAAGTAGGTGGTCCTTTGTTGGAGCCACTCCATGTGATCCTCTTGACTTGCAGAAGCATTGGGTTCATCTTCTAAATGTTCAACTAACACGTAGAGCTCAGCATTGGTGTGAAGGACTTCTCTCAGAAGCAGGTACCACTCGACAAAGTTTGACACATTGAGACGCAGCTCTTCAGCAACGAAGCGACGACCATAGTCGTCCATGATCTACAAGGATTTTGCAAAGACATTTTTAGGAATTTTGTTTATGATAATTTTCGTTCAAAATTACTACATGAACTCCCACTAAACTTAACATCTCTCTGGTTGTTTAGTGACACACGATCCAAATCCACTACACCAAATCCGATCATCACGTGATAAGATGCAACTTCAATGGTGAACAACTCAATGTTGATCATATCATTCATATGACTCGTGTTTAACCTTTCGGTTTAGTGTTCCGAGGCCATGTCTATACATTCTAGGCTTGTCAAGGCTACCGTAGTATTTCCGCATGTGTAAATCTGGCTTACACCCATTGTATGTGGACGTAGAGTCTATCACACCCGATCATCACGTGGTGCTTCAAAACGATGAACTTTTGCAACGGTGCATACTAGGGGAGAACACTTTATTATCTTGATATTAACGTGAGAGATCACCTTATCATGCTACCGTCGTGATCACATCAAAGCAAACAATAAGTTGCATAAAAGGATTAACATCACATGCAATTTATATTGTGACATGGTATAACCTTTCTTCTTGTGCCTTTGATCTCCATCACCAAAGCACCGGCATGATCTCCATCATCACTAGCATGACGGCGCCGTCTTCATGGTTGCCATCACCAACTATTGCAAAAACGACTATTGCTACTCTTAGCAATAAAGTAAAGCAATTACATGGTGATAATATTGGCACACATGCCACATAAAATAATAGACAACCATATGGCTCCTTCCGGTTGCCGTACTCATCGACATGCAAGTCGTGAAAGATTACAAACATGATCATTGCATACATTATCACAAATCACGTCTTGGCCATACCATATCACAAAACCCTACAAAAACAAGTTAGACGTTCTCTAATTTGTTTATGCAATTTTTACGTGGATTCTATGGGCCAGGAGATAGAACCGTTCTAATCTCCGCAAAAACCACAACGGTGATGTAAAGTTGCTTATTTTATATCCTTTTGAAAGGCCTTCCGTTGAAGATCGCATCTCACTAAAGCAAAAAAAACAGACACCCGCTAGCCACATGTGCAATACAAGTTGCACGTCAAGTGTGGAACCGGTCTCTCGTATGCGGACGAGTAAAGTTGGCCTGGGCCGCTTCAATCTCACCATACCGTCAAGATACAAAATGCACGTGGGAAGGTAGCAACAAAAACATCAACGCCCACAACTCCTTGTGTTCTAATCGCACCAACATCTACGAATAGATCTAGGCTCTGATACCACTGAAGGGTCCGTTGCATAGAAAACAAAAAAAAATCCTACGAAACAAGCGGAAGAAACCCAACGATCTAGATCTATTAGATGCAAGTAGCAAAGTGGAGATAGAATCTTTTACCCTTGAAGATCGAGCAAACATTTTGTCGGTGCAGGGGTTGGCTAGTCGATCCCCGCAACTAGACTCGTCTAGTCGCGAGGAGATGTATTATCCTCGAGATCCAATCCGATGAAGCGTCGCACGAGCAGCACCTCCGCGTAATCCACACGTACGGCTCGATGTAGACTCCTCCTTCTTGATCCCACAAGCAAGGAGGGAGTGGTCTGTGAGATCCCAGCAGCACGATGACGTGGTGGTGGAGATGGTGGAGTGTTCCGCGGGCAGGGCTTCGCCAAGTCTCACGCGAGGGAGAGAGAGGAGGGGCAAGGAGGGGTGCGGCTAGGGTTTGCAATGGGCAGCCCTTGTGGTGCCGTACCCCCTCCCTTTATATAGGTGGAGGGGCAAGGGGAGGGGGACGCACCCAGCCCTAGGGCCGGCCGTCTTGGGGCTGCCTTGCCTCCCAAGGCGCCTGCCTTCTAGAAGGCGGCGGCCAAGGGGACTTGGCCCCCAAGTCGAATCCCTTAGGGATTCGCCCCCCCCCCTTTCCATGTTGGCCACGTGGGCCTCCAGGGCTGGTGCGGCTAGCCCTGTGTTGGCTGCTGCACCACCCTCTTGGTCCAGGTGGACCCCACATGTCAGGCGGGGCCCCACCATGGAACCTTCTAGAAATTTCCGGTACCCTGCCGGAAAATTCCTGAACCTTTTCGACGCCTCCGGAAACCACTTTCCTTATATGAATCTTATTCTTCGGACTCTTCCGGATCTCCTCGTGACGTCTAGGATCTCATCCGAGACTCCGAATCAATATTCGTTTATACCATCAATTATCTCATCGCAAACCCTAGCTACATCGGAGCGTTAAGTGTGTGACCCTACGGGTTCGAGAACGTGTAGACATGATCCGATCAATAATCAATAGCGGGACCGGGATGTCCATATTGACTCCTACACATTCAACGAAGTTCTTTATCGATTTGAACCACGATGTCGGAGATTCAATTAATCTCGTATATGATTCCCTTTATCTCATGATATATAACTTGCCCGAGATCTGATCGTCAATATCACCATATCTAGTTTAATCTCGTTACCCGACAAGTTCTCTTTACTCGTCCATAATATAGGATCTTCGTGATTACTACTTAATCACATGTTTGCGAACTTCTGGATTCTATATTACCGAGAGGGCCCAGATATATCTGCTCCATCACATGGAGGGACAAATCCCACTCTTGATTCATGTCACCCAACAAATACCGTCGAAGATACCTGAAAGCCACCTTTATAATCACCTAGTCACGAAGCGACGTTTGATGTCCACAAAGTATTTCTCTGGTAAATGGGAGTGACATAATCTCATGGTCTAAGGAAACTATACTTGGCATATACTAAAAGCGTTGGCAATGAAACTGCGTGACACGATCAATTGCAACTCTTTATTATTGGGTCTTGTCCATCATATCATTCTCCTAATGATATGACTTCGTTATCAAGTGACTATACAAGTCCATGGTCAGGAAACCTTAACCATCTCTCGACTAAAGAACTAGTCCGGTAGAGGCTTACTAGGGACACTTTGTTGTTTATATTCCACACATGTATTATGTTTCCGGTTAATACAATTATGTCATGGATAATAAACATTTATCATAAACATGAAATATGATAATAAACAACTTTATTATTGCCTCTTGGGCATATTTCCAACACCCCCGTGACGAGGTTGCCATTAATCGTGCATATGACTTCCTCTGTCATGTGTATGGCACGCCGATAAGCCTGGATCTACACGACACCAGCGCGGACTGACGGTTGTATTGCCCTGCCTAGCGATCGGTGCGGAGCTCGAGCCCCGTGTCCTGCAATGACCTTTGGATGGCGAGGCGGACATCGAGCTCCTCGTTGTCGTAAGCGGCGGGTGGGGGGCAAGCTCAGACCTTCCAATGCCTCTGAACCTTGCAGACCCTTCCTCCTTGAGCATGTCCTAGTCGACACTGTCGAAGCCGAACACTTTGGTGGAGCAGAGCGGAGGGGAGACAACGGGAATGGGAGAGAACAGGACAATAAAGTGGAGCGGAGTGGACGAGAAGTTAGGGTTTAGTCCGCTGTGGTAGGGTATATGTGAGGACTGACTGGGCTATCCTGTGTCGGTATGACGTGACAGACGCATCTGGACTGCGTCATTCCGCTCCACATATGGGCTAGGTTTGAGGAATGTTGGACAACCCGGACATTTGATCTGGGTTTGTGGGGTCCGGTTGAGTTTAAAAACAAAATCGTTCGGATCATGTGGCATGTTCACCCTGTTGTATAGTGGGAAGTAGGGGAACAATGGTATATGCCCTTCAAAATAGTACGCGAATCCGAACTCATATGAGTCGTTCAATTTCTTTCAAAAAAATGTTTTGTGTAGGGGGTGGGGACTAGGGGCACGGGCGGGACACCCAAATATATAAGGAAAACGCTGGTTATCATCCGGGGGTTTCGCGTCTAGCAATCCTCCACCTTCGTTGCACGCCACGTGTCCCGAACTGGTGAGAGAAAAAAGCGACCAGGCCCACATCCTCCTGCCTTATCTCTTCGCTCGGTCCTCCTCCTCCGCTCGATTCTCTCGTTCCCCTTTTCCTCTTAGTCTCTCTCCTTCTAGCGAGCTGCACACCATAGCACCACCACGCCACCTTGGCCTACCCACGCGAGCAGGGCTGGTGCGAGGCTCTCTCCGTGGCGGACATTAGGGGCGGAGGCAGGAATCAGCAAAAATTCAGGTTGAGGGGGCCGGACCAAGAGAATGCTAAAAAAATCTTCATAATATAAAATTACAAAGGATTTAAGCTTCCTAGGGGGGGGGGCCAGGGCACCTGCTGGTCCCCCTGCCTCCGCCCCTGGCGGACATTCTCGGAGATGAGCGGGTCTCCGGGAGCGGGGCGGAAGCGGCGGCGAGGCCTGAGGAGGCGAGGGACGGGATGAGCCGGCGGAGGAGGGCCGCGGGAGGGGACGCGGCGATGTGGGAGGCCGCGGAGAGGGGGACGACGTGGAGCAGCGCTAGCGCGAGTGAGCAGTGAAAGGAGGCGTGGAGGGGGTTGGTGAAAGAGCATGGCACCCCCATATGTGGTTTTGGTAATTAATGACAATACCTATGGACTAATGGTTGCATTAAGTTATACTTGTAGGGTTTGTCAATAGGAGTGCTTGAAGGCCATATGTTGGTTTTAAGGTGGAAAGAAGAATATTAAGTGATGACCAAGAGGTTCAAGGTGTTATCTGAAGAATGGTCATGATAGTGTTGAGCATAGTGCAAGTATGTCTTGAAGATTAAGATTGGGTGAACGTTCATGTTAACCTTCAAGACATCATCTTTATGAAGAGAGAAGTAAAGATACAAGTTTATTAGTGCAAGTCCAAGAAGAGCATCTTGAAGAGATCACATGCTTGGAACTTGTCACCCCTTTAGTGATAATGGTTAAGCGAAGATGAACTTAAGAGAGTCTCTCCCATAGTGGCGTATGGGGGAGCAATCTACGAGTCTTCACCGAGAGAAGCGCAATCAAGAAAGGTATTCCCACTTGAGGAGATCAAGATCGTCATCATCTAGCTCAAGTGGAATGCGCAAGGCAGAGGTATGATCTTGATAAGTTTTCTATTTTACCGGTCTCATAGTGCTAGTTGGGAGACCGGGCTATAGGATAGATACCGTACTATCAAGAGGGGCTCTCGAATGAGCTTTAGCGTATCAATCGGAGAGGCTCAAACCTTTGCATACTTTGCATCATCTTTCTTGGTTCTTATTTGGCTTTTCTCTAGATGTGGTTTTAGAGCTTGTCATGATCTTCAAGACAAGCTCAAGTTCATCAAAAACGGATTTCGTATGAAAAACTTATTGCGTTTTTTATTTTGGAGGTTTACCGGTTATTCATTTAGAGAGAGGTATAACCTTTCCCATTTGGTTTTACCTTCCCTTGTTGGACTATGATGTTTCTATGCATAATCTTGTAGTGCTCGTTGTGGTGATTCCAACGAGCCCAAGATCATCGAAAACGGAGTCCGGATGCAAAAGATATCGCGTTTCTCGTGCGTGCTGTTTTACATTCTGTATGGCATTCGGATTTCATTCGGAATTTTCCGAGTGAAATCCGAACATCCGGAATTTTCCGTATTCCGGATGGATTCTGAGGTGAAACAGTTTTGCTCTTTGTTAGTGTTTCGGAATATTTCGGACCAATTCCGGACGACCACGAAAACTGCATAACGGTCAGATCTTGTTGACCTATAAAAAGGGGCTTCTTCCCCAAAGGTTCCCTAACCATTAGAGATCTTTTTGACCTCTATTTTGATCCTTTTAGAGCTCTCCCCTCTCTGTTCCTCCAAGATTCTTGCCTCCATTTAGTGGGAAAAGAGAGAGGAGATCTAGATCCACATTTCCACCAAACCATCTCTCCTCTAAGTGAGGGGAAACATTTGGATCTAGATCTTGGAGTTATTTGGTGTTCTCCTCCATTGTTCTTCCTCTCTTCTCCCTCCATAGCACTAGTTGCTTTGGTGGGATTTGAGAGTGAAGGACTTGAGCACTTCTTGTGTTCTTGGCCATTGCATCGGTTTGAGTTCTCCACGGTGATTCGTGGAAGTTAAAGTTGAGAAGCTTGTTACTCTTGGGTGCTTGGGTGCCCTAGAGCTTGTTCCTCTAGGGCACGTTGGTACCCTAGACGGTTGTTGATATCTCGGAGTTTTGGTGGCTCACGGGATTTGTTGGGAGCCTCCAATTAGGTTGTGGAGTGTGGCTCAACCTTGTTCGTCTCGGAGCTTTGGTAGCTAAGAAGACATTGCCGGGAGCCACCAATTGAGTGTGATGTGTGCCCCGGCCTTGGAGCATCAAGTCTTGGCAGCTCGGTGTATTCGGTGAAGACCCTCCAACTTGTGGAGTGTGCTTCATCCTTGTGAAGGTTCTAGTTGTCAACCTCAACGGCAACATAGTGACTCGCGCCTCGCCACATTGGTGGTAGGACACGAGGGAGATACGGTGTGCCATTTGAAGGCTACTCGGTGTTTCACTTTGGTGAACACCGCGCCGCTCCAACGGAGACTAGCTTCCATTGGGAAGTGAACTTCGGGATAAATCATCGTCTCCAAGTGCCTCGGTATTCTATATCCGAGTTTCTTACATATGCTATTTACTTTGTGATAGCCATCGAGTTTGAAGTTATATATCTTGCTATCACCTAGTTGATTATATTTCTTAGCATAAGTTGTTGGTGCACATAGGTTAACCTAGCTAGTTTAGGTTTTGGCTTGATAAATTAAACGTTAGTTTTATTCCGCATTTATTCAAGCCTTAACCGTAATAATTTTAAAGCGCCTATTCACCCCCCTCTAGGCGACATCCATGTCCTTTCAGTTGGGCGGTGTCGCCATGGGAGGACACTGGCTGGCGGTGTTGCTACGAGCCATGGTCGGCGGCGCATCAAAGGGATTTCGGCGCAGCTACCAGCGGCAACCGGAGATGCTACCGGCGGCAGCCCACGGTGCTGCCAACGGTTGTAAAGAGATGACGGTGATGCTACCGAGCACGGACGACGATGTTCCCATGATTGTACGTCGATGCTCCCATGAGCAGACGTCGATGCTACAATTGGGCGACAGAGATGCTACCACGGAGGGACGACGCTTTCATGGGTGAAGATGCTCCCGTGGGCAAAAAGCCCTGCTACCATGGGCGGACAGAGATGGTACCACGGGCCGGCGGCGGTGCTACGTACGGTCGGCGGCGCTGCTGTGAGTCATCGTCGGAGGTGCTACAACGGCGGGAGGAATTGTCGAAGATTTTTTGCTTATGATGCTATAATATGATCATGTTTTTGCTACAATTATTCTTGGGTTTTGCTACAATAGTGTAGGTTTCTGCTACGATGTCTCCGGCGAGGTCGGATTTTGCTACGATAGCATAATTTTTTTGTTACAAGGTCTCCGGCGAAGTCTCCGGTGTCCGGCGATGTCTCCGGCGAGTTCTGTGTCCAATGGTTCTATTTTTCTATTTTTTGTTCGAATCTTTTTTGCTACAATAGTATATTTATTTTGCTGCCTTACTACCTGGTAGCAAAAACGGGATTCCAAAAGAAAAAGGTGGACAAGTGTTGGACCCGGAGATGGAAACCTCCGATCCCCCAATATCTACATCGTGCGCGGGCACGATTTGACGATTTCCAAGCTCACCCGACAACCCCATAATTGGAAAGCCCACCTTTTGTACAAGGAAACCACCCGCGCCGCACCCGTCCTCCCCCGTCGCGCCCCAAGAGAAAAATCTTGCCCCGCACCACCACCACCACGTCCTCACGCAATCCCCGTGCCCACCCTGTTGCCTTCTTCCATCCCTAGATCTGATGTTCTTCTTCCATCCCTCGTTTCTTCCCTCTCTTCTTCCCCAGCTGGAACTCATCGGGAATTACATCACACCATACTCGTCGGGAATTACATGAAAAAAAAAGATTATGAAGATCTATTCCCCATCATGAAGAACAACCCGACCTGAAACCATCAGGATCAATAAAAAATAATCTGGAGTGACTCGATTTCACATCCTGAGAACGAATCAGGATCTGGAAACAATGCAAGTACTTGGTTCCTTCCTGGGTTCCTTCATGGAAGAAAATCTTGGCTTCCTGGTTTCCCTGTCAGGTTTCCTCTGAAGAAAACCTTGGTTTTTACATCCAACAACCCCTCGTCGTACATGCAGATATGATATTACACCTAAAAGACCATAGCTTTTGTATTAACTGATTCTGACATCCCTTCAGTAAAATGTAAGGTTCAGGAAACTACACTTGCTAGTTTCAGAAAAACTACACCTAGCCACAAAAAATCTAGTTTTTACTCCCCTTTAATTACATGCACAGAAAAATATTTTCACTAGTTACTTTCTAGCACTCATTAAAGCACACGTTAGAAGAAAATTGTGGATTCTGACATCCTAGACATCTATGGTTTGAGAACTACACCTATCACTCAGGAACTACAGCTGATGTAGGATATTACATGCATTATATTACACCTAATGCCAGTAAAAAACCGATATTGTTTCTGTATTAACATCCCAGGGCACTTGGTTTGAGAAAGATACATCCCAGGATATTACACCTAGACGATGTTGTTTCTCCATTTTAGCTGCCTGGGTGGAGGGGAGAGGTAGCCTGGCATTGCACCACCACCTAACTCTTGTCTTGCTGATGTCCATCTAGCTGTCTGTAGAATGTAAGAAATATAACCTATGATCAGAAAATTATATCTAGCCATTTGTTTTCTTTTTGGGTGATGAAAAAAAAATACAAAACGATCAGCGTCATGACAGGTAAAAAGTGTAATGAAAAAAAAATCATATCTAGCCAGGACTTACACCATGTTGAAAAATGCATGTGCTGCATATCAGAAACGGAAAAACAGAAGTTACACCTATTGAAAAAAAGCACACACATCTAATCTATACATGTAAAATTACACCCATGATCTCTGATTGTACCTATCATATTTACCACCTATTAGCTCTGCTAAAAATTTACGTCTAGCCAACAAATTACATCGGCATTTAAAAAAATAACTTACGTCTGTTTAGCAAAAAAAATACACCAGCAAAATTACACCAGAAACAATCATATGTAGTTAATTACGGTTGAGAAAAGAAAACACCGGCAAAAAAGGTTACACCAGAAAACACTCATATGTAACATCTGGCATTTTCTACTACATATGAGTGAGCATAATTCCATGGAACTTTACCCCCTATTAACATTATTAAAAATACTTACATCTAGCATTTTATTACATATACGTAAGCATAATTACATGCAACTGTACCCCCCCCCCCCCCCCATTAGCACTGTTGAAAATTGCTTCTATATAAAAATTACATCAAGAAAAAAATGCTCATGTCCAAAAATTATTAATTACAATGGACATTGTTTTCCCACTAAGCTTTCAGGTGCAATCATACAAGCGCAGGGGCTACTTACATCTATCAAAAAAATACATTCGAAAAAAACAATCATGTGTTGTTAGTTGCATATGCTACGTGATTTGTTACACCTGATGAATAAGTTTACATTAGCTACTGGTAGGATCCCTATGCCTGCACAAGTTGCATCTACTTGCAAAAACACACATGCACTCCACATTGCGAGTTCATCTAATAAAATTTCGCAAAATCTATTACGTGCGCGGGCACCATCTCGTCCTTACATGGTTCTCCATTGCGCGCGTCGTCGGATCGCCATCGTGCGGTGCGGAGCGATCTCGTGCGTGTGTCGCGTCCGGACAAAACGCACCGCCCAATCAAAACTAGGCAAAGGTGCAGCTCCCCATTCACCTCTCGCCCCTCGCGCTCGCGAATCTGCCCCGCCGCCGGTGATTTCCTGGCGCTGCTGACCTCCAAATACCCGAGAGATTCAAGCGTAGAGCTCCCCTGTCGACTGGTAGCGCTCGATTTGGTTGTTTGGGAGCAGCGGAGTGGATCCTTTCCCGTCTCCTTCTCAGCGCCCGCCGCGAAATCGAGCTCCATCGACGACGATTTCCGCTGGCGCTGACCTCCGCATACCCGAGGGACGCGCGCGTCCAGCTCCTCCATCGACTGTTCGTGCTCGATTTGCTTGTGTGCGAGCAACGGAGTGGTTTCCTTACCAGTCTCCTTCTCAAGCTCGCCGCGAAGTCGCGCACCAGTGGAGTTCATTCGATACAACCACATAGAGTTCGACCCCTTTCGTTCTCGTATAGGTGAGTCAAGCTAGGTTCCTAAATACTCGTTGTCTGTGGTGTTTTTGCATGTTTATTTTGGGGATATTTGTTATTTGATTCCTGGCTTCTAATCCGTAGTGTACTTGTTGTGTAGGGTTTGCAGGTTCTATGTGCAGAAGGACTAGCAAGTTAGGTTGAGATTTGGAACATGTGAACACTAATCTCCAAGTACATCCATATCTATGTAGTTGCAACCCTCGTCAGTAGTTTGATAGATGTAGTTCTGCCCTATAAAATAGCTGATTAGTGTTCTTTGTAGTAGCTTTGCAACCTAGTTACATTATTTTTGCGTGCAGCATATGATTTACACCAATTGGTTATGTTCTTGAAATTTGATGACTATTCTTGATTTTTATTACATGTATTTCGTACAAATATTCATGTGGGGCCTAACTATGTGCCTGATTTGTGGTCCGTGTTTGTTAGGATAGTAACCACAGATTTTTTTGGGTAGCATGTAAGTTACTACATTGTTGCTCAGGTTTTTTTATTGGTAGTATGTAAGTTACTACTCTGAATTTTTAGTGTTGATGATTGCTGTAGAAGTAGCTTTCTACTTTTTAGTTCAGTGTTAGATGTAGTTTCTCAAGTTGACAGGATCAAGTTTAGGTAGTTTCAAATATAATTTCTGGAAACTTAGAATATAGTTTTGAAGTGCATGAGATGTACTTTCTTGAGTATCGAGATGTAGTTTTCTAGCGTATATCATGTACTTTTGATGTGTGTGAGATATATTTTTTGCGTGAAGATCAGTGTGTGAGACGTACTTTTTGAGGATAAGGATGTAGTTTTCTAACATATAACGTGTGCCTTTCCTTTTGAGGATCCAGAAACAGAATGTAGTTTTTATGTGTATGATAGTGAGATGTATTTTTTGCCAACAACATGTAGTTTATATAGTACCTAATTTTGGCCGATTAATCTTCCAATATGCTAGTTTCAACAACTCTCATTCTTTACTCTCCAGAATATTTCGCAAGATGTAGTATGTCAATTCCGGGATGTAATTTGACTATTTGAGGCCACCAACTACATATATTTTACCTAGCTGTTCGGTAGATTAAGAACCATGTGTTTGATCTTTGGGGGTGTAGGAGTTCTTATCATGATGCTTCAGGCATCAATTTTATACATCTCGTATGTACTGGGTTGTAATTGGAAAGAACATACTTTGCACATCTGGATGTTGTTCTTGCAGAGAGGAAGCAGATGAAAGAAGGAAATGTATACAAAAATAAATGAAGGAGGTGGCAGATGCATCCTGTGTAGCAATGGTAGGCTGGTAGCCATAGGCCAAACAGGGAAAACAAAAGTAATGGGAAGGATAGACATTTGGAGAGCGGAGGGTACTGCGCTCGGCTCACTGGGTAAAGGAGGGAACGTGGCGACCAATACTTTCTGTTTTTGGCACACGCGGAGACGGATGTCTAATTACTTTCCATTTTCGGGTGGGGCACCGCGTAAGACCAATTAGTGTCCGCGCATTGTGTAGCAGCGTCCATTTGGAAAATGTAGTTTCCAGTAACATGCTTTACCTTTTCAGTTTTCTACATACAAATATGATGATTCCAATCATACCTAGGAGACGCTCCTGGACACCTAAGAGTTTGCCCAAGCCTGGACAATCCTACATACAGATACGATGATTCCAATCTTACCACTCTTGTTGCAGACAAACAGACATTTGTCTGCTTGTCCGTAGCTGATTGCCTAGAGGTACTAGCCTTGATTGAGAAACCAACTTGCTTTGCATATTTTTTGTAATGTAGTTTAGCTTCTTGCCCTGTGCCCGCACCGGTGTCACCCGACGGCACTGTGTTATCCACGGATGTGTGAGCTGGTTCCACATTAGGAACCCATGCACCTTCTTCATTCACAATTGGCTCACTATCATCATCCACGGCTGGAATGTTCAAATCAATACCACCCGCCACAAAGTCCGTGTCCATATCTGCAACAAATAGTTCAGCTTTTTTAGTACAAGAATTTTGATCTTTTCTACACATGTAGTTTTTTGCATTTTTGTTTTGTCATCTTTTACTTCAATTTTCATGCTTGTTCTTATGTGTTCTGTCTCAAATTTTCTTACAGGCAACACAAAATGGACAGGTTCTTCACTTCAAAAGAACAAAAGAGACTTAGAACAAGCTTGTGTGCAAACAAGGATAACCCTACTATTTCTACAAATGGAGTTCTGGCAGAAAACTACTGTAAAGTTTTTAGGTTCTAACACATGCTCAAACTACAATGGAAACTGCAGTGTGGTTTCTACAAATGTAGTTATGGGAGAAAAGTATATATCACCTTCCTGTTTTTTAGCTGTAATTTCCATGGACATGCTTCAACTCTGAACCTTGTTACTTTTCCAGAATCTCTGTTTTGCCCTGTGTTTGCATGAACTACTACCAAACTACTTCCAGTACTACTATTTTCCAGCAACTACTACCCAGCACTTGTGTTTTCTTTGGAATTCCCAAGATGATGTAGTTCCTGAAGTTTTTGTGTGTGTGTGTGTGTGTGGGTGGGTGGGGGGGGGTGGGGGTGGGGGGGTGGGGGGGGGGGTTGTGTGCTTCTTGCAGCTAGGTGTGACTGTTCGGGAAGATTTACTCTATTTTCTGCTGAAATTCCATTGACATGAAGGTATCTCTGTGTGTGTTCTTACTGCTTCGAGGTTTCCTGGATGTCTATCTGATGGATTTCTTGCACCTTCTCCTGAAAATTTTCCAACTGATGTACCTCTGCAGTTTCCTGGGGTCTAGATGATGGAACTAATTGGTTATTGGGTGTTTCTTGCGGTGGGTTGTGGCTGTTCAGCAATATTTGTATGTTTCTGCTGAGATTCCAATGAATTCTGATATATTTCCTCAAGAATCTCTCCCTGCCGGCTGCTGGAGGAAGAATAGGAAGAAGAGAAGTAGCTGGCGGCTGCTTGCGTGCCTCGGGATCCACCCCATATGTATATTTAATGAGCTTTGTATTCTATCTTCCTGTCCGGGGCCAATTAGGCGCAACGCGTGCTTGCGCGCGCGGTGCCAAAACTGGCGAGGGGAGAAACTTTCCCTTTTCGGCAAGCGACGGACCGCACTTTCCTTTTTTGGAAGTTGTCTGAATCGGACAGGGGGGCACTGCGTAGCGCAAACCGGTGCCCAGGCACTGTGTAGTCGCGTCCTAAAAATTTACATCTACGTTGCGACATCTTTCCATACCTCCCACGCCCTATCAGATGAGATTGCCTACAACATCATTTACATCTGCTGTTCGGTGTAAGTTACATCTACAAAAAATTACATCCAGAATGTGGCCTCTTCCCCTCACCTCTCACGACCCCCTAATCCACTCTCACATGTGCATCCCGTGCCGCATAGAAAAATCAGCATCCACGCATGCAAAACTATAGGTCTGTAGCACTATAAGCGCTGGGGATGTGTAGATCGAACTCTTACCTTGCTGCGCAGAAGCCCGGCGTGCGATCAGGCGTGGAAGACGTCGCTGCGAGATTAGCCCAGCAACGAGAACGCCCCGCCTCGATTCCGGACTCGAACGGGCGGCGATTCCGGACGCGAACAGGCGGCGAATCCGGAGGCGATGGTCGGCGAATACGGAGGCGTCGACGGCGGGGGTGATGGGTGAGTCTCTCCCGGCGAGCGGCCGGCGAATCGGAGGAAGCGATGGCGAGAGGGCGAGCGGGGGTGAGGAATGGACACCGCTTCCCCTCCGGCGGTTGCTGAGTACACACGTGAAAAAGGGGAATAATCCACTGCACGTGGGCCCGTACAAACGCGGAACGGTGCGGCGATGGTTCGCGGGGTGCGATCGTGGGCCGTTCGGTCTACATCGCACGGCGCGGGCGCGTGAGCACGCGGATCACCAGATCGAGCGCGGGCAGTAGTTAGAATTTGCGATATATATAAGGGAAATGATAGTAGTCCCCCGGGGGATCGGAACTATTGCATCCTCCGGGTCCAGCGTTCGCCACGCATCCTCTCACGCGGTGGAAAAATAGAAGGCCAGCACACCACGCACGCGACGGCCGTCCATCGATCCCCTTTCTCGCCTCCCTCTTCCTCCTGAGATGCGCCGCCTCCGCCGCGCCGAGTCGATCTGCCGCCGACGCGCTGGCCGCCGCCGCCGCACTGCTCCCTCTCGCCGCGCTGCTTCCTCCCATCGCGTCGAGCCGAGCTGCCGCTGTCGTGCCTCCTCGAGCTGCCACCGGAGCGCTGCTCCCTCCCATCGCGCCGCGCCGAGCCGAGCTGCCGCGCTGCTCCCTCCCGTCGCGCCGGGCCGCTGCCGCCGCCGCGCCGAGCTGCCGCTGCCGCGCTGCTCCCTCCCGACGCGCGGTGGATCTCGCCGCCATGTGCTTCCCGCACCGTCACTCGTCCCTGCTGCCGATGGCCACGGCGGCGACCACCGCTGGCTTCTCTGCCACGACCACAGTCACCGCCCTTGTGTGGGTGCGTGCCTACCACCGACGAGCTCGACCTCGTCTCCTCGACCACCTGCCATGGCACGGCGGCGCTGCTGTCGTGGTGGTGGCGTGGTGCTGCCATGGCCTGGAGGCGCTGCTGCCGTCGTGGCGACGGTGGTGCCATGGCTCGCTGAGCGTAGCTTCAAATCGAGGTTCGTGCCAGTGAGACGCCGCCGCCCGCTGCTACCGCACGGTGGCGCTGCTGCCATAGTTGGTATGAGGTGCTGCTACCGTAGCTGCGCGGCGGTGCTGCCGTCGGCGGTCGGCGGTGTTATCATCGACGGTCCGTGCTGCTACCGTAGGTGCGCGGAGGTGCTGCCATCGGTAGTCCTTGCTGCTACCGTAGGTGCTCGGCGGTGCTGCCATCAGCGGTCGGCGGTGCTGGCATCGGCGCGTGGCGGTGCTATCATTGGCGGCTGGCGGTGCTACCGTAGGTGCGTGTGCTGCTACTGTAGATGCACGGCGGTGCTACCAACGAAGTTCGTCGACGCCATATCATCCAAAGATTTTTTTTTGCTACAACTGCTTGTATTTTTGCTCCATACTTTCGGTGAATTTGCATTACAAGAAGAAATGTTTTGCTACATTTTTTCTGCTGCTTTGCATCATAAGTTCATCGGAGGACCTCGCCGGAAGATTTTTTGCTACGATGCTGAAATATAACAATTATTTTGCTATTATAGTTATGTGGTTTTGCTACCTTAGTATAAAGATTTTGCTACGATGTCTCCGGCGAGGTCTTCGTCCATGCCTCCGACGAGGTCTCCGGTGAAGTCGATTTTGCTACAATACTACATTTTTGTTGCTGTGAGATCTCCGGCGAGGTTCCGGTGATGTCAGTCTTTCCTTTTTTCGAATTTTTGAGCGATTCGTTTTTTTGCTACATAGGAGCAAAAGCGGGTTATTATTTGCTACCTGATAGCAAAAACGAGATTTGAGAAGTATTTTTCTATTTTGTGGGCAAACCGTTTTTTGCTGCATAGGAGCAAAAGCGGGCTATTATTTGCTGCCGGTAGCAAAAGCGGGTTTTGGACAGGAAAAGGGGACACGTGTCAGCAGGGGACCCGGGGGATGGGAAAGTTTTATCCCGGGGGACGCTCAGCACTATCCTATATATAAGCTGTGTACCGCTACCGCATGGCCTGATGGCTGTCAGTTCGTATAAAAAAACGAGAAAGAAACCCTAGCGAGGACCTCTCATATTACAACTGCGGCACGGCCGCAAAAAGAGAAAAAGAGGAGCAGATCATTGGAGATTGACGGAAGGAGAGGCAGCCAGCGGGGCGCCGCTGTCCGGAGGGCAATTCCTCTGGTAGGATGGACGACGAATCAGCCACGACGGAGGAGATCTCGGAGGACGAGGAGTTCTCGGAGGAAGAAAAAGCCAAATGGGCCGATATAGATCGGGAGGTATTTCAGGGGAAGGTGTTGTCGGAGGAGGAAGAGATGGATGATTACCGTTGCGGCTGGGAATCTACATGGGCTCACCAGTTCGGTAGCTTCGAACAAGAGAGTGAGTCGCTTAGCTTAATTACTTGCAGCCTGCATTTTTTTTCGATACCTGCATAGTTTTATTCCTCTTTGCAATCATGGAGAATCTAACTTAAGATCCTTCACCCTTTCCCTTTTAATGAAGAAAGATTTCGGTTTTCTGGGTCTTTTTTTTCCTTTTAACGAAGGAATTGTTCTGTTTCTGGTCTGAATCGATCGGATGTCACACAAAGACCTATCTATCTATCTAACATGCACGTTGCTTGCTTGGATCGATGGTGTATGCAGCGACGTTGAGTT
Organism: Puccinellia tenuiflora; assembly: GCA_012064385.1. Classification (NCBI taxonomy): domain Eukaryota; kingdom Viridiplantae; phylum Streptophyta; class Magnoliopsida; order Poales; family Poaceae; genus Puccinellia; species Puccinellia tenuiflora. The sequence goes on from QRDG01001409.1 coordinate 687,445, forward strand.
CCATGGTCACTACACACGAAACCGTCCAACATGCTTGGGCCGAAGGCGCCTTGCAAGTCTACTCCATCAAAGTCGACAAGGCAAAACTCATGTGGCCACTTCACATCTACGGCGTGGTTGCTGCCCGTGACAATGTGGATCACAATCGCAACCTTCTCTTCAATCGCAAGAGGGATAACTGCCAAATCATTACTAAAGAAGTATACATCCCTGCTTAGGGTGGTGTTCATGTTGGTTTGCCATCAAAATGTTTTTTACTCATACTACGATGACGCTTGATTGCAGGATCCGTACTTGTTGCTGACTGGCCCGTCTCGTGCAATTGTGTTCCTTGACCCGGTTGTGTTTGAAGTCAATCTTAAAGTGAAGGGAGAGTCTGAAGATAAAGAAACATTGATCCATCAAACCTACTGGTACAATGGTACTTTTGGTTCTCGCGGTAGGAGCTGCTCCAACAAGCTTTGCAAAATAAACTTGAACTTTATGAAGCTTGCTGAAACGGTTCAGGCCACTATCACGAGTGTCCAAATTATTCGTGGGTCGTGGCCGAGTCTTTCCGCAGGGGAAATCTTTTGCCACGACGGCTCCTTTCCGGAGAAATTTGTTTTGCTTGATTTTCCAGATGGAATGAACCCACCTGTGGATCAAGCTGGTAACCTTGATCTGTCAAGACGTGTTGTTTCAGTAAATCTGCATAAAGAGATGACCCTTACTGTAAGGGCCTACTCGATAGCTGGTGACAAGAAAATAATCAGTGGTTCAGTTGCTGAAGTGTTCAAACCCGGACGATGTGGGGTAACTGAGAGGAAATGTGACCTCGGTGGCCAGTGTATAGTATGCTGAAGATTGAACTCGCTTGGTCACTCCCTATTGTGATGAAGACTCCAATCCGTTCATGGGGGGATTTGCTCTAATGGAACCAAAGGTGTCCTGCCATGTTGCGTGGTGCTCAGGCGTGAGCGCTATCAGCTATAATACCCTTGCCGGCTGGAAGATGTCCAGCTATATCTGTAGTCTTTCCTGTAGTCTATTAACAAGTCCAGTTATCATGTGTGTCTATTGTAAGCTGTGTTATGTGAGATTATATGGACTTGTAAGTCTTATCTTGTGAACTACCACTTGTTAAATTGTGCAATGTGAGATTGCCGCAGCTATTTTAGTGCCCATGTCATGTATGCAAAACATATCTGTTAGTTAGTACTACCAATGTACGCTAGCTCTCTCTTTCATCTTGTTTATACTCCTGAGTAGTACACCACTTGATTAATTTTGTTACCTGACATGCTGCTTCCACGTCTCTTTAGCGACGTGTGAAGCCAAATCCTATAGCAAGGAGTGAATTAAATTAGGGAAGTGCTAGGCGTCCCCCGGGGTTGAAAACTTTCCAGCCCCCGGGTGTGCAGTTCTGTCTCAAAATCCCGCTTTTGCTCATATGAAGCAAAAACAGTTCGTCTGAAATAATAATTTTGTACTATTGTAGCAATTTTCAATTTTCGCTTAAATCCCACAATTGCTCCTATGAAGCAAAAAATGGTTCGTTTGAAATAAGAATTTTGTGCTATTGTAGCAATTTCTAATTTTCATCCAAATACCACAATTGCTCCTATGAGACCTCGTAGCAAAAAAATTATGATATTGTAGCAAAACTACATAAGGGTTGTAGGAAAGCGTAAATTGTGTTATTGTAGCAAAACCGACTTCGTCGGAGACATCGCCGGAGACTCTCATCGGAGACCTCGTAGCAAAATATTTATACTATTGTAGCAAAATAACAAATCTTTTGTAGCACAAATTTATCCTTATGTAGCATAGTAGCAAAATTCGACGCCCCACGTAACACCGCCAGGGATCTCGTAGCACCGCGGCTGGCCGTATGTAGCAAACCCTGATGTCGCGCACGTAGCAAACGTCAACACCACGTGTAGCACCGTCGTCGGCCGCTGTAGGAAAACACGATGCCAGTCGCATGTAGCAAACTCGAATGCCGCTTGTAGCACCACCGCCGTCCACTGGAAGCATCTCCGCTCTCAGGCGGTAGCATCGGTGAGGAACGGCGACGGTGGCGGTGAAGAACGGTGGAAGCGACGCTTTGGGTGTGGTTGCCGATGACAGGCGCCAATGCGGGTAACCAGCGGCGACCGCCCGTGTACGGAAGCATCACCTGCGTCGCCGGAGCATGGGAAGACGACGGCGAGCACCCGTGCACTTGCCGACCCCTGCCCCCCAGTTGCATTGGAGGGCCTCTCCATGTACCTGTCCGACCTCTCCCATCTGGAGGGATGCGACCTCCCGCTCGCCGCATGGGGAGCTGGAGACGTCGTGGCCTCCCGCCAGAGGCACGGGAAGCTGGAGGAGTGCGGCCTCTCGCCGCCGGCAGGGGCGAAGCTCCCAGTAGGATAAGGTAGGGCGGTTGACTTTTGACGGAAAATTTTAAATGCACATTTTTTTCTGAACAGTGGTCGTTTATTAAAAATGGACTTAGTATGAGAAAGTTATGATTGTTTTATTCAACACTACCGAAAACCGATTTTGAAGTGAAAAGAGAAATTATGTATAGTCTAGTTAGAGAATAACTCTTTCTCTTCGCAATAGTCAATTCTCAATCTAACAAAACTGAACACTAAACAGTATTTCAGGTGGGGGTATTTAAGTAGGACTTAAGAGTATTTTGGCCAGCTTAGGGGATGGACGAAATCAACTTTAGTTGTGTGATCATGAATTATGTTTTATGATACTTTGAATTATATTTTATTGATCTAAATTTTTAATTGTGTTTGTTCAGTCAATGTTTTTTCTCAACAAGTGAAGACATGTTTCTCAACTGAAAAAATGATGGTTGATAGCTCTCTTGTAAAATGTCAATTTGCATTAAAAAATGACATAAGAATTCTAAGTTTTGATGAAATCGTAACAAAAACGGGCAAATGAAGAAAAGGGGAACACATCTGGTCATTGTTGATTATTTTTATAGTGGGGACACCTTCTATTGCTATGGACTATATTAACACCGATTTTGACAATAGCTTAAATGAACTATTTTCATATGTCTTCGAGAACTTCTCTTGTCTTGAATATTTTCAATTTTTTCTTTTAAAACATGTCTTGCATTTAATAAAACCTGCTGAATGAATAGAGTTTTGATAAAATGTCAAAGTATTTCCTTTGTTGCAACCAATAAAAAAACAAGATGTCGAACTGGTGACTGTATTATATCCTTGAACCAAATAAAAGTGTTATCATTGATTCTCATGTTTGCATTTTTACTTATTATACTCATACGATATGTCTTTACTTTATATACAACATGTTTGAAGTGCGAGAAATCAATCTAACTAATTTATCATGAATTTTTGTTATCCAGGAATTTGGAAAGAGAGTTCAGTCTAATTTAATGACATATATATATATGGACGCGCTATTTGACACCCAGGGTGTAGAATAGTTATTCTACACCCGCCCCATATCTTTTCAATTGTAAATGATTTTTACGTCGCGTAAATTTTGTATTACTTCGTAAGTTAAGAAGAACGTAAGAAAATATTGATATGACGTAAAACTTTTTTTTACATGACGTACAAAAAATATGACGTAAAATAAGCATTTTTAATAGTTTTTACACTATTACGACTCATAAAATGCAATTTTCTTATGTCAATTTTTTGTTGTGGGACTATATGAATGTAATTATTTGTATATTAAATATAAATTTTTAATAAAAGAATGTAAGAAAACGACGGGTGCAAAATAAGGTATTATGCACCCTGGGTGCAAAATAGGGTGTCTATATATATATATATATATATATATATATATATATATATTCCTGAAGTCAACCTTGACGATATTTAATTAGTTAAATACACAACTAACCCCGTTGATTTATTTTAACTGTTTTAGACAACTGAAATATAGGGGATGGGGGCGATTGCCCCCCCCCCCCCCAATGATTCTAACTAAATAATAATATATGTTTTTGGCCGCTGGCACGAGGACACAAAAGCGGTAAGGGCTCTCCCGGCGGCGGCGCGGTCTGGAGGGCCACAGCCTCCTGCTAGTTGTCGTGGGCCCACAACTAGCTGCCTTTGAGGACGGTTTGATCGTCAGGATCCAACGGCGCTTGATCAGAAAGATGCAACGCGCTGTGCCCCCGGAGGTATAGTAGCTTTTTCCATTAAATTCTGCAATATGAAGTGTTGTTGCATGATGTGTACGATTGTAACGACCTGTTGTTTCATCGACTCCTATCTAAGGATGGATTCTTTGTATTGAAGAAGGAAGTCCTGAATGGCGGCACTCAGATCAGGTACTATCATTGAACCTAGCGGTTCTGGCATTGTACGATTCTTCTTTTAGTGAGATGAGGAGCTGAAGTCCAAAACGATTTTCAAATGGTAATGCTAAAAAAAGGGTTCCCTTTGTAAAGGGAACCTAATGCTCACTCCCGTCGCGACAAGTGTCGCCTTCTCCTCGCTTGGTCCCCGTGGGTGTTTGCATGTCTGCCAAGTGTCGCAACTGGAGTAAAAGTGGGGATGAGAGAGAAAGGGATAGGAGGCCAGTTTTTCCTTTTTATTTTTCGAAACCGAAATTTTAAAATGAAATATCTTGAGAACCGTTCATCCAAATTACGAACCGTTTCCACTTTTGAGCTCCTTGCGTCGAGATCTTCAAAACTAGATCCCATATTGATAGGTTTTGACGAACTTTTTTTTGTACTCCCGGTTCTATATAGTTTGTACATCTTGTTCTGTGAACTTTGTACTCCCACTTCTATTTACCTTGTAGTTCCAATTCTGTATACTTTTGTACTCCGTTTTGTGTGTAATTATACTTCGTGTTCTGTGTTTTTATACACCATGTTCTGTATACTTCGTACACCTTTTGTGTATTTTGTACTTTCAGTTTTGTGTACTTTGTACAGCTTTTTTCTGTGTAATTTTGTACACCATGTTCTGTGTACTCTGTAAACCCTTTTCTGTATACTCTATATGTACACCTTATTTCTGTGTACTTTGTACACCTTGTTCACAGTAATCTGTACACTCTGGTCCTTATACTCTGTACTTACTGTTCTGTATATTATGTACTTATATGTTTTTGACGAACTTTTCCATGTAACGGCCAGTATGCGGCGCGTTAGCAGAGGCCCCGAGGCTGAGTCTACCCGTACGCCGCGGTAGCGGCGACGGGGGACGAAGCCGAGCCGCTAAATCATAACAAACTTGTAACTTGTATATATAACTTAGGGTTTAGGGTGGAGGTGGCAAGTAAGCCAACTTATATACCGGTATGCAAGAGAGATTTAGATTTAATTTGTTTGTGGTTCCGTCAATCTCGTTTGACGCGTGAATGTACGTGTTTGTGCTCCTTGCGTGATTTACATGGAGCTGGACGTACACGCGAGATGCACAGATGTACATGGGGCTGGGTGTACGTGCTCCTTGGGCTGCCTGAATGTACGCAAAAACCTGGCCGGACGTCACGCGCATCGCACCGATCAATCCCAGTAGCCAAATTCGTTTTCCCTACGTGTGTAAGCCCACCACATGGCGTTCCCAACACGATGCAGTTCTCTTTTGAAAGGGTTCCCTTTCTGTAATCGCGCCCTTTTCAAATACATATGCGGCCACGAACTCTTCCTTGCGGGCCCTATGCCTGGTGCACCGACAAGCACGGGCCACGAAATCCTCCTCGTGGGCCCTCTGCTTGCCATGCCGATAAGCCCGGGCCTTGGACTCCGGCTCCTTCTCGGCGTGCTCGGAGAAACGGACACCAGCCTCTAGCCGAGCAAAGCTTTGCACAACTGGGGCCGCACCAAGCGTCTCGTGGACAGCGTGTAGCAACGTGAGGGTGGCGGTGCAGATTCTACGTGACACCGACATGGACTAGCGGGTGCATTGCCCTTGCCTAGCGGCCGACGGGAAGCTCGAGCCACCCATGTCCCACATCGACCTTTGGATGGATAGGCGAACAACGAGCTCCTCGTTGTCATACCGGAGGAGAGGGGAGAGCTCAAAGCTTCCGCCGCCTCTGAAACATGCAGACCTTTCTCCTCTAGCATGTCTCAGTAGGCGCCATGAGAGCCAGATATTTTGGTGGAGCAGAGGGGAGAAGGGACGGTAAGGAGCAAAGGGGACTCGATAATGGAGTGGAGCCGAGCAGACAAGAGAAGTTAGGGTTTGGTCCGTTTTGATGGGTATATGTGGGGACGGACTGCGCCGTCATAGGCCGGTATGACGTGGCAGACACGTCCGACCGTGTCCAGACCGCCTCATATTAGCTCCACATATGAGCTGGGTTTGAGGGTTGTCGGACAATCCGGACATCTTGGGCTGAATTTGAGAAATCTGGTCAGGTTAAGGTTTCTTGGCTGGCTCATGTCCGAGCTATCCCCCGGTTTTATAAGGGAAAGTGGGGGTCGTTTAGATACGCTCTAATAATTGTATATGCCCTTCAAAATACTATGTCAATCAACTCATATGTTCTCGTTATCCTGCCGATCCCGTGCATTTTTTTTTTGAGAAATCACTTGACTTTATTACGAAACAGTTTGGGTGGAATCACCCATTACAGCAACACGGGCGCACTCAGGCACCTCATAATCCCAGATTTTAGTAGTGTTTACAACGTATTGCACACCTTCTTGTGCCAGGGCATGAGCTGCACCATTTGCAGTACGCTTGCTAAACCCAACATAGCACGATGAGAACCATGTCCGACTCTGAATCTTCAGATCTTCGATGATAGGAGCCTTGCTAGAAAAATCAGCTTTCTTACTATTAAGCGCCATTGCTAGCAGCTGCGCATCTGTCTCAAACACTGCTCTGATAACACCCAGCTCTGCTGCCAGATTAAATGCCTCCTCCATTGCTCGAATTTCTACAGAAAAGGGATCATGAATTACATCAGAACATCCTGCTCTGGCGGCCACAACCTTGCCATCTGAATCCCTCGCAATTACTCCCCATCCACCATATGCATGACCACTAGTATAAGCACCGTCAGTGTTTAATTTTATAACGCCGGCCGATGGCACCTTCCATTTCTCAAAATCATGGCATCGGATTGCAGCTTCTTTTTTAAAACACGCTAGGTATTCTGCAGAATTGCAACGCACCCGATGAACAAGTTCCTCAACCTTCAGAGGAATCTCTCCCTCTCTCACTCTATTTCTCTCTTTCCACCAGAGCCACCACATAGTGACAATATGCATTTTTTGTTCATCTTCCAGGGCCCAAATCACATCCATAGCTTGCTCTACACCATCACAGCCTTCCAACTTTACTCGAGTATTTTCTTGTCCAAGTGCTCGCCACAGCGACTTGACTTCCTTGCACATGACAAACAGGTGACCCCGTCCTCGTGCACACGATTGCAGAAAAGACATTTAGGGTCTTCAATTTTAACACCTCGTTTAATCAAATTATCCCTGGTAGCAAGGGAATTATGAGCACATCTCCACCAAAAATGCTTAATTTTGTTCGGACAAGCCAGCTTCCAAATTCTCAGCCACTTATTCTTCCCCCTACCTCCCATAACATCTGGCTGTTGCAAACTACTTCCGACATCAGTACCTTCAACATGCCTCTCGCTCTCTATATGCAGCTTGTAGGCATTTCTCACTGTATGCATACCTCGAGGATCAAAATGCCAGGCTATGAAATCCACGGCACCCTCTCTAAGTGGCATATTCAGAATCAGCCTGGACTCTTCTGCCGAAAACGTGTCATGTACTAGTTGCTGATCCCATTGCCCTGTGACCGGGCTAATAAGTTCTGAAACTTTGCTGAGAATATTATCACCTCTTGGTGTTATAATCTTCCTAGACCATGCCCTGGGAATCCATGGGTCCCTCCAAATGTTTACATCCTGACCGTCCCCAATCCGCCAAACTACTCCTTTTTTGACAAGGTCTACTCCATGCAAAATACTACGCCATGTATAAGACATGTTATCACATGGTGTGGCTTCAAGAATATGGCATTCAGGGAAATATTTCGCCTTCAGAATGGTCGCACACAAACTTTTAGGGTCTTTAATAAACCTCCAGGCTTGCCTAGAAAGCATAGCAATGTTAAAACTATGAATATCCCGAAACCCAAGTCCTCCTTGCCCTTTAGATTTGATCATCTTCCTCCAGCCTAGCCAATGGATTTTATTTGCATTCTCCTGTTGACTCCACCAATATCTCGCAATCACTGCACTGATCTCATCACAGAAGCCCTTCGTCAGGTAAAAGCATGACATTAGAAAAGCCGGTATTGCTTGCGCAACCGCTTTAATTAAAATCTCCTTCCCAGCTCGGGACAAAAGTTTCTCCTTCCATCCTTGGATCACCTTCCAGATTCTATCTTTGATATAAGCAAAGGCTTTCTTCTTCGATCTCCCAATATACACTGGCATACCCAAATATTTATCATTCCAATTTTCACTCTGTATACCCAACACTCCTTTTACAATATTCTTCACATGTTGTTTTGTGTTGGCACTAAACATTAGGGAGGACTTCTCAATATTAATACATTGGCCCGAACAATTTTCATACAGGAGGAGCATTTCTTTCAGCTCACTTGCTTCCTCCCTTCCAGCTTTCATAAGCATGACTGAATCATCCGCAAAAAACAGGTGGGTCAGACTTGGCGCTCTCGGACAAATTTTAACGCCACTGAATCTACCCTGCCTCTTAGCCTCTAACAATAGCGCTGAAAGGATGCGGAAAGGATCCAGCAGTATAGACCTATCTGTCTCCTTAATGTCAGCTTCAAAATTTTCACTAAAGTGACAACCATTCGATTGAACACGGTCGCGGATCATGTCGTGAGACCTACACAAACTGCGTTTATGCAAGGGAGGAATATCCTCGATGGTATAGTCATACTACATGAGACGGTACATGAGATGCACCGAAAGAAATTGAATGGGGTGATATTTAAAATTGACTTCGAAAAGGCCTAAGACAAGGTCAATTGGGAGTTTCTCCAAAAGACTTTGCGCATGAAAGGTTTTTCGGAGGAATGGTGTACCTGGGTCCTTTGTTACTGGAGGTAGTGTGGCCATTCGAGTGAATGACGATACTGGTCATTACTTCCAAACAAAGAAGGGTCTAAGGCAAGGTGACCCGCTTTCGCCGATACTATTTAACATAGTGGCGGATATGTTAGCGGTCATGATTGAACGGGCAAAATTGGATGGACAGATTGAAGGAGTCATACCACACTTGGTTGATGGTGGCTTATCTATTCTCCAATATGCGGACGACACAATTCTTTTAATGAAACATGACCTAGATAAAGCTTTGAACATGAAGTTGATACTATCAGCGTTCGAGCAATTATCAGGGTTAAAAATTAATTTCCATAAGAGTGAGTTGTTTTGTTTTGGCGAAGCCCAGGATTTTGCGACTCAATATGCTGAATTGTTTGGTTGTGAACAAGGTCAGTTTCCGATTAGGTATCTTGGTATACCTATTCATTATAGGAGATTGACTAATGCTGAATGGAAGCATGTTGAGGAGCGCTTTGAAGCAAGATTGGCCAGTTGGAGAGGCAAATTGCTATCCTTAGGTGGGAGATTGGTACTCATAAATTCAGTACTTAGTAATATGGTGCTGTATATGATATCATTTTTCCAGTTGCCTAAAGGAGTATTGAAGAAAATAGATTATTTTCGTTCAAGATTCTTTTGGCAAGGGGATAGTGAGAAAAAGAAATATAGATTGGCACAGTGGGATGTGGTTTGCCGACCTAAAGATCAAGGTGGACTTGGCATCCATGATCTACAGGTTAAGAATTCAGCCCTTCTAGGGAAATGGCTTTATAAGCTTCTCTCGGAAGAAGGGACTTGGCAAACACTTCTGCGACGCAAATACGTCGGTTCAAAAGCATTGTCACAAGTGGTATGGAAACCAGGTGATTCGCACTTTTGGGCCGGCCTCATGGCAATGAAGAAATTTTCTTCCGCTTTGGAAAATTCATTATTCGTGATGGGTCGGAGATTAGATTCTGGGAGGATCAATGGCTTGGTAATGCCCCTCTAAAGGATCAATATCCAGCTCTATACAATATTGTTCGTCATAAGAGTGAGACGCTAGCTGAGACTATGCGGACTTCTCCTCCAAATGTGACGTTCAGGCGAGATTTAACCGGAACCAGACTTGCAGCATGGGACGCTCTTTTAGAGCGATTAACCATGATTCAGCTCTCAACGGGGTCGGATGTTTTTCGATGGAATCTGAATGAGAACGGTCGTTTCTCAGTGGATTCTATGTACAGAGCACTCATCCAAAGCGACGTGCCGATGGTTAAGTGTGAGAAACTCTGGAAGATGAAAATACCATTAAAGATAAAAATTTTCTCATGGTATGCTCGTCGAGGAGTTATTCTCACAAAGGATAACCTTGTTAAGTGTAATTGGAAAGGAAGTACGAAGTGTGCCTTTTGTCTTCATGATGAGACGATTAAGCACCTTTTCTTCGAATGTAAGATTGCGCGTTCTATATGGTCAACTATCCAAATGGCTTCTAATTTGTATCCTCCTAAATCAGTTGCGAATATTTTCGGAAACTGGTTGCATGGAATTGATCACAAGTTTAGAACCATAATAAGGGTGGGAGCGATAGCTGTTGTCTGGTCGCTTTGGCTTTGTAGGAATGACAAGGTTTTTAATGATAAAAATGTTTCTCTCTTGCAGGTAATATACCGGTGCACAAGTTTGCTCCGTTCGTGGTCCATGTTATAACGCGTGGAGTTTCGAGACCTCTTTATGGAGGTTTCTGCGCGACTGGAGACTACGGCGAGGGACATTTTTACTCAACATGGGTGGCGTAATGATCTTCGTATCGGACCACCACCATAGGCGTAGTGCATGATCTCATGATTTGTAACGAGGCCTATGTTTTTAGCTCTTTATTTGTGATTGTCGGCTGTGTGCATCTTTGTTATGCAGAGGCCGGGTGTAATGCTTAAACCTTTTAAGTAATAAAGCTCTTTATCAAAAAAAATCAGCGCTGAAAGACCTTCTGCACATATGACAAAAAGATATGGTGAGAACGGGTCACCCTGGCGTAGTCCCCTCGTGGGTGTAAACTGTTCCGTGGCCTGCCCATTGACCTTAATTCGATAATTAACCGTTGTCACACAACGCATCACCACATCCACCCAAGCTTGACTAAACCCCATTTTCAACATCATCTGTCGCAAGAATTCCCACTCAACACGATCATATGCTTTACTCATGTCAACCTTGACTGCCACAAAGCTATCCCCGCCACCTCTCTTATTTTTCAGAAAATGTGTTGCCTCGTATGCTAATAAAATATTGTCTGTTATCAGCCTTCCCGGGACAAAAGCACTCTGGTTATCCGAGATAATCTCCAGCAAAATGATCTTGAGTCTATTTGTAAGCACCTTTGAGATCAGTTTATAGAGGACATTACGAAGGCTAATGGGGCGTAAGTCCTTTATTCTAGATGGATCCTTTACCTTTGGTATGAGAACCACAAACGTGTCATTCCATCCCTCTGGCATCTCCCCTCCTCGAAGCACATTCAGAACCTCTTCGACAATAGTGTCCCCCATGATATGCCAGTATTTCTTGTAAAACAACGATGGCATTCCGTCTGGTCCCGGCGCCTTCAAATCTCCAATATGGTCTAGTGCAGCTTTAACCTCCATAGCCGTAAATTCAGCCGTTAAACAATCATTCATGGCCTGAGTGACACAAGGCTGCACCACCGCAAGTAGCTCAGCAGTGCGATCACCGCCTTGTGACATGAAAAGATCCTGAAAATAAGACAAGATATAATCGGTTAGTCCTCTTCCCTCCTCCACCATCGTCCCATCCTCCCTTCTCAACGCCTTAATACGATTCTTTTTGTTCCGAGCGCAAACGAGTGGAAGTAACGAGTATTCCGATCCCCATCCTTAAGCCACCAAGCATGTGCACGTTGTCTCCATTTGATATTCTTTAATTCCTCCAAATGTTCCAAATGACACCTTAATCTAGTCTCCTCTTCCACTTTCGCCTGAGAGATAGGTGCTCGTCTACATGTCTCCAACTCTCCCCTCGTCTTCTTAATACGCTTCTCCAAATCACCCACAGCATCTCTACTCCAAGAGTTCAGGTCACTAGCAACCTTAGTCAGTACTTGTGCCACTCCCGTATGTCCTGCCTCCCATCCCTTCCTCCAAGCTTCTGTGATAATTTCATCACAACCGTCCTCCTTCACCCATCTAGCCTCAAACCGGAAACTCGACCCCTCTACTCGATGTCTACTATCCTCCCCCTCTGTATCTACGGATGGCAATGGGTACCCGTAAACCCGATACCCGATGGGTACCCGCCTTAAATGGGGAGGGTATGGTATAGAAAAAACCCGAGGGGGTAGTTAGCAGGAAAATTCCATACCCATCGGGTATAACAGGTGCGGGTATGGGGGTGCCAAACCCATACCCGCCAACCCGCACACCCGACAAGAATTCGTGGACCCCCCCCCGTGTCACACACACAGCAAGCACACAACACCCACCACGCACGCACCCACGCCACCAGCCCACCACGCACGCACCCACGCCACCATCCACGCGCATCCATCCACGCACTCACGCCCGCACACACACAGGCACACAGCAAGCACGCACCCACGCCCCCGCACGCACGCGCTATTCTTTCTCTCTCGCCCCCCCCCTCCCCCCGCAGAGCTCTCGATCCCATCGGCCGCCGCCGCTGCACAGCCTCCTGCGCCGCCGCCGTCGCGTATCCTCTCCCTCCGCGTCGCCGGCCGCCGCCCCACTCTTTCCGCGCCGCCGCTCCACCCCTCTCCCTCCGCTCCGACCCTCTCCATCTGCGCCGCCGGCCGCCGTCCCTCTCCGCGCCGCCGCTCCGTCGTCTCCCTTCGCGCCGCTGCTCTGCCCTCTCCCTCCACGCGCCGGCCGCCGCCCCCTCTCTCCGTGCCACTTGCTCGTCCCTCCCCTGTCACTTCTTACGCCGCCGCCGGCCGAGGTTGAAGACCACGAGTAGAGGAGCGGCTTCGACGACTAGCAGCGCCAGGGAGATGCCTAGAGCCCCAGATCGATCCGATTTCGCGGGTACCCGTCGGGTGGCGGGTACCCGGCGGGTGGCGGGTATGGGAAAATTCTGTACCCGCCGGCGGGTATGGGGCGGGTGGCGGGTGCGGGTAGAAGGTGCGGGTACGGGTATGGGGATGCCAAACCCGTACCCGAACCCGGCGGGTGCCATCCGTATCTGTATCTACTAACACAGGCCGATGATCTGAGTGTCTCGGGTTTCCATTAAAAACCTTGAAATTTGGGAATTTCATGTACCATTCATTATTACCAGTTGCTCTATCCAACCGCTCACAAATGTATCCTGCTACGGCCCGACAGTGATTACGCCACGTGAATTTGTCCCCACTATAGCCAAGATCTCCCAGCCCACAGCTATCCAGAGCATCACGGAAAAGATCCATGCATGCTTGGGGCCGAGCCGCCCCACCACACTTCTCATCGCCTGTTAAAATTTCATTAAAATCTCCCAAACAGAGCCAAGGCCGACCATTTTGGTGTTGTTGGCCTAGAGTACGCAACATCTTCCACGTTTCTTTCTTTCTATCCCCCTGTGACTCTCCATACACACCTGTCAACCTCCAAATATCACCACTAGGTTCATTAACATCAAAATCAATATGCCTCCGACCCGAGGAACGTAGAGACAACACCAGCTCTCTTCTCCAAAAGACCGCAATACCTCGACTCCTTCCATCCGGTTTCACAACCCACATGCTAGCAAGCCCTAGCATCCACCTTAACTTCTCCAACTCACGATCATTTTGCTTAGTTTCAAACAAAAACATCACATCGGGATCCTCCTTCCTCTTGATATCCAAGAGGCTTCTAACTGTCGGGCCATTTCCCAAACCCCGGCAGTTGTATCCACAGATTTTCATTGCGACCGGCGGGGCTGATCCAACAGCCCGGCCGATAAAATTTCAGAGCCTCTAACTTCTCCTTCAAACTTCCCCTTCTTTGAAAATCTCTCTTCACCCTCATTAGCAACACCTCTCTTCACACCCACAACACCTTCCACACTGCCCATATTCTGAGCCTCTCCCTTCTTTTGTCGTGCAAATTTCTTAAACTTCCTCCCTCCTTCCTTTTTCCCCTCCTTAATCAACTCTTCACCTTCCCCATTTTTTTGCATGCCCCCCTCCAAAAGGGCAGCCTCACCACCCCATCCACCTCCATCTCCTTATCACTATGTTCGAAATTCACCTTTTTTCCTGTATCAGCCGGCTCCCCTTCCCCTTTCTTCTCCACTACATCCGACCCACTCAAAGGTTCTTCAGAGTTCCTCACTCCATCAACCTTTTCACCAAAAACAAGCTTTTTACAGCACTCTCCTGCCCACCTTCCTGTTGACCTCCCCTCTCCCTAAACACATCAATTCCTCGTAATTTCAGCGGGCTCTGATCCTTGTCTGCATCATCATGGCTCCCTCCTTTTCCTCCATATTTACCCTCCTCCTTCTTCCATGACAGACTATCACTCCCTGAACGTCGACCCCCTTTATTGAAACCGTAGTTCCTTCCTCCACCAAAGCTCCTACTACCACTCCCCAGACTCCTGCTTCGATCATCCACTCGCCTCCTATCCACCTCCGCCTTCAGCCAGCCCCAAACTGAGCCTTATCGTCCTTCTTCAACTTGATGTTGCACTCCCTATCTACGTGGCCAATAATACCACAAAAGTAACAGAAATCAGGGAGATATTACGCAAACGGACACCAACTTGTCCTCCCCATGTCATCAATTTTCACCATACTTCCTCTCATCAAAGGCTTGTGATGTTCAACCTAACTTTTACCCTTAGGAACTGACCCACAGCCTTCCCATCCTCATCTGTATCAACTTCAACAACCTCCCCAATCACCTCACCTATTGCTTCCCCAGTCGCACGATCCATCATACCAAAAGGGAACCTAGACATATGAACCCAAATAGGTATTTTATCAAACTCGTAGTCCTCAATCATCTTTAATGGATCGAAATCTTCTAAGACAATGAACATAATGCCGATCCCGTGCATTATGTTCTCGTTATTATGCTGAGACCACTGATCCCGACATATGTGTGATGTGTTGTTTAATTTCTTTCGTTTTTTTTAGTAGAAAGGCACGCGGCACCCATATATACAAGCTGTGTACCGCGTGGCCGTCAGTTCGTATCCAAAGAAAAAGAGAAATAACCCTATCCAGGACCACTCAAATTACAACCGGCAGCAAAAAGAAGAAGAAGAGAGCGGATCATTGGAGATTGAGACGGAAGGAGAGGCCGCCGTCGGAGGAGAACAAGCGAAGCGCCGCTGTAGGAAGGACAATGGACGACGAATCAGACACCGCGGAGGAGATCTCGGAGGAAGAAAAGGCCAAGTGGACCGACATAGATCAGGAGGTGTTTCAGGAGAAGGAGTTATCCGAGGATGAGAAGATGGATGAGTACCGTCGAGGCTGGGAATCTACATGGGCTGGCCGGTGCGGTAGCTTCGAACAGGAGAGTGAGTCACTTATCTGACTTAATTAGCTTAACTACTACTTGCAGCCTGCTTAGTTTTCTTCCTCTTTGCGATCATGGAAAATCAGACGTAAGATCCTTCGTCATTGTCCTTAAAACGAAGAAAGAATTCGGTTTTCTGGGTATTTTTTCCTTTTCACGAAGCAATTGTTTTGTTTCTGGTCTGAAATCGATCTGAGACATCGATCGGATGTCACGCAAAAACCTATATATATACTATCTAACAGCACTTTGCTTGCTTGGATGGTGTACGCAGCGACGTTGAGTTCCATGGTCGCTACACACGATACCACCATAAGAGCTTGGCCCCAAGCTGCATTGCAAGTCTACTCCATCAAAGTGGAGAAGGCAAAACTCATGTGGCCACTTCACGTCTACGGCGTGGTTGCTGCCCGTGACAATGTGGATAACAATCGCAACCTTCTCTTCAATCGCAAGAGGGACAACTGCCAAATCCTAACTGAAGATGTATACATTCCCCTCTTGATTTCGTTTTCCCTGCTTAGGGGTGGGCTAGATTGGTTTGCCATCATAATTTCTATACTGATATATTAGGATGCTTGATTGCAGGATCCGTACTTGTTGCTGACTGGCCCGTCTCGTGCAATTGTGTTCCTTGACCCGGTTGTGTTTGAAATCAATCTTAAAGTGAAGGGAGAGTCTGAAGATAAAGAAACATTGATCCATCAAAACTACTGGTACAACTATACTTTTAATTCTCGCGATAGGATCTGCTCCAACAAGCTTTGCAAGATAAACCTAAACTTTATGGAGCTTGCTCGAACGGTTCAGGCAACTATCACGAGTGACGAGTGTCCAAATTATTCGTGGGTCATGGCCGAGTCTTTCCGCAGGTGAAGTGTTTTGCCACGACGGATCCTTTCCGGAGAAATTTGTGTTGCTTGGTTTTGCAGATGGAATGATTCCGCCTGTGGATCAAGCTGGTAACCTTGATCTGTCAAGGCGTGTTGTTTCAGTAAATGTGGATAATGAGATGACAGTTACTGTGAGGGCCTACTCGGTAGCTGGTGACAAGAAAATAATCATTAGTTCAGGTGTTGTAAGCTTCACAGCCAAACGATGTGGCGTAACAGAGAGCGAATGTGATCTTGATGGCCAGTGTCGGCTTAAGATTAAAGTTGCTTGGTCTCTCCACTCTCCTTATTGTGACCTAGACTCTAATCCGGTCATGAGGGAAATTGCCCTGGTGCTCAGGCGTGAGCGGTATCAGCTATAATACCCTATACTTTCAGTGAGATGAGTTAAGCTCCAAAATAATTCGCTTCTGAAAAATGCAGCCTAGATCTGTCCATGGTAGTGTGTCAGCTTGTGTCACCTGGCTTGCCGCTCCTGATCTCCCAGAACATGAACCCACATTACTCCTCGAATATCCGCTGTCTTGCGAACTACTACTCGTGAACCGCCTGGCTGTTTTTATACCGATGCTATGTCTAACTAGCTGAATGTCCGTGTGTTGCAACGGCTTTATTAAGTTTTTTTATCATCACACATGTTGTACATACATGTGTAAATTTCACGTATATAAAAAGATATTCAAGAGTGGGAAAGGCTTCTCTTGGGGAAGGTTGCGTGTAGTGGGCGCGAGAGCAAGGCCTTCTATTGCCCTTGTTACGTTCGCTTGAGCAACAGGCAGCGTTGCCCTTGTTCAGAACCGAATCACAGAACTCATGAACTGCACGCAAGAGCTCCAGGCGAAATTTCAAATAGCAACACCACCATTTTCTAAAACAAACTCTGAATATCTTCATATCACCTCTTCCAAGTAACAAGCTTCCAAGTAACAAGCACGCTAACATTGTTTGTTGTTAGTAGGAACAGACCATGCAATTTTATTTTCCCCCACAAGAGAACACAAGTCAACCTACAGTAGAAATCGATACGAGTTTGTACGAGCTAGGCTCTGTTGGGCTAAATTCTCTTTGCAGCAAACTCTGCTTAACAACCCTTCCTTGACCTAAACCTTCAGCACCTATCACTCATCTACTTTATTGAAAGAGTATCAGGGAACGCTTCCTCGACTTCACTCAAGCTGCTGCCAACTGTTTCGGCCTCGAGGGCGTCGATCTCGTACCGCACTTCCTCCATATGCTCGTTTATGCTGGTCACTGCCTCTCGAATGCCCTGTATGGCCTCCTTGAGAGCCGCATCGTACTCTGCATCCGCCTCTGCGTCCTCCGTGCCGGAAGCCTCGGTTATCTCCTTCAGGTTCGCACATACATGATGGGCCATGTTGCTTGACCTGCAATGATCGTGGTTTACCAGGCGTTCCGAAGGACGGCCAGCTTTCTTCAGTACCTGAATCCTCACTGTCTGATGCAACCAGAGACATAATGAACAAACTGACAAGTGACTAGGGAAAAGGTTAACTAAAAAGGTGCAGCAATAAATGTATACAAGATGATGATAACAATAAGGCTGCATTTGTCTCAAAACTTGGTAACAGATAGCATAAATTTAAATCCAGGTAATGCCGATAGAAAACAATCTATCATGCAGTAAAGAGGCAAGTAGACGGTAAAAAAAAATTTGGGGGGGGGGGGGGGGGGGTACAGTACTATGAGATTACAGTAATATAACATGCTATTGCAGATTTGCAGCCAACAGTAGCAATCTAGCATGCACTGACGAACTAAACCCCGTGTTACCTTAACAACTAAATATGACTCCATACAAACTTCAGGCAGGTCATAACAAAATAATGATCATCATAATTCCAGTCGAAAAAAATCATAATATCGAATCATTTTGGAGCCCACATAGCACTACAAGAGTCAAAGACAGCTTACCAGCTGCAACTTATCTCTCATGTACTTGTACATCCTTCAGTAAGTTGGCAAGATCATCACGGGAGAAATTTGGCTTTGAGAGCAGGGACACCGTTTCGAGAATCTATAGTAAACAATATTAGGCATCTCAGTTTTGATAACAAGTAAATAAGTTACGCAGAATTATGTGGATACTCTCAGGTGCTCAGGTTTCAGCAACAACACTGGGAAAAAGACAGAGTTTTTACACACGACACCAACTCCTAACCCGGATACGGCTGAGCCTAGTTTGTGTTGGAAGGCGCCGCAACCAGAAGAGTTGAAGATGAATTTCGATGCTTCTTTCATTCAGGAATCGAATTTCGCTTCAATGGGTATGATCATCAGAGACCATGCGGCAAGGGTTATTTTCTCAGCTGCTCATCGCCTGACGGAGTGTGAAAATGCAGAAGAAGCGGAGGCCAAAGCTATGCTGATTGCGCTCCAGGAATGCTTCAAGACAGGTATTTGGCCTACGGTGGTCGAGACGGACTGTGCTGCGGTGTACAATGCGGTGAACGCCGTTACTACAAACATGTCAAATCTCTGCTTCATCTATAGGGAGATTGATATGTTGAAAAAGTCCAGCCTGGGATTTACTATGTCCCTTGTCAAAAGAGATTGTAATACGGTAGCTCATGAGCTTGCTAAACTGAATAGGATAGAAGGAACTGATGGCTATTGGTTTGATTCGGTTCCAAACCAAATCAGTCCTTTTGTCGATGTCGATTGTAATGGGTATTTGAGTAATTGAAAAGGCCTTAAAAATAAAATAAAAAAGTAAATAAGTTACGCAGGCACAGTTAACCTGTGTTGAGCAATCATTGAATTCCGCCGTAACATTGCCACATAGTTGTTGGTAAGCACATTCACCTCCAGTAGCCATATATTCAGAAAACCCCTGCAAATTTTTCATAATGAGTAACCAAACTCATACATAGGGAGGTAATCAAGATTATTGTTCGCACAGTATCACCCATGCCATATATAAAGCTAACCATGCACGGATAGCGCAACTGACTTCTACAGACAGAGCAATAATTACCGGTCTTCAACATACACGGGTATACACGAGTATAATAAGCAACAATTAGAATTTCCATTGTCCAGAATATGGCAATAACGGTTTATAGACTAGCCATCAGTATTCAGCAGTGTGCATTGGCAGAAAGAACTGCAATATCAATATGAACATATCGCTACTGGCACATATTGAGATTCCATTTATTGTTATCTTGGCATCTACAAATAGAGGGATATTTTTATTTGTAGCATTACTGTAAGATTAAAAAGATGAGTCTAATAAAAACTCCGAACAGAGCAGAACCTACTGCGAACACAACGATAGGCATGGTTTATTGCAAAACTAGCATTGTTTTAGCTACAAAAAGAAATTCAAGTTTTTATCTGCAAATTTTCCAACTCTCCCACTCCCCCTTGTAGAATGAGGCGTAGGAAAGAGTGCAAAACGCACAAGTACAACTATACAACACATGTAGCATAGTCATTCATACGGTCAAAGAGAACAGACAATGTGACCATCAGAAGAAAATGAAGAACTGCCTCAGACTCTGCAACACTTAACCAAGATGCACATATTGTCTTTATTCATACAGAGATGTTTTTCTTAAATCCAACATGTAACTTGATCCACCAGATTTTTGAATTAGTATGTGTTTCCCTCGACCCTCGGAATAAGTAAGCACGAAAATGCTTCAAACAAAACAACTAAAATTCATTTAATGTTGCAAAAAAATGTCATCATTGTCAATAGAATTGTAACTATTACAAACAAAATTATTTTATTTCCACATATTTCATAATTCAGCATTCTAGTTGGGCTATGGATCAGAACTAGACTGATATAAGATGGGAACACAGAATATTAATAACTGTTCTAACTAGATATCAACAAACCACCCTAACTAAAACACCAAAAAGGCATTGCCCAAAGAAAACGACACCATAATAAGCATATGTTCTGATCACGAGATTCCCCTGAAGTAACATCCCACCACGAGAACTCAACTCTAAGATGCACCAACGCAAGGCAGCTGCAATCAACACCCCTGGAGCAATGATCCACCATATGGGGATGTACACAGCCTCTGATGGCAACAAAATGAGGGCTGATTGATGGACAAATCATTAAAAATGCGTAATTTTTGCCTCATGTTGCAGATCTGGGCAGGTGTTTCTGGACATTAATGAAATCCTTAACCATGTTCTCGGTCGCCGCAGATTTATCGTACTAAGAAACTGAGGGGGCAAATACAATTTGCTCAAGGGAAATCACAAGATCGTAACAGGGTATTCATTCAAATCACGTGCCGCGTTAAATCGGGCCGCGCGAAATTTCTCCTGACTTTACTCCTAGGGTTTAGGGGGAGGGAGGGTGGGGCAGCAGCGATACCTTCGGAGCATGCAGTAGGCCTCGGCGCGGCGCTGCTGCACGGCGAGGAATCCGCGGAGCAGACCGGCCTGTTTATTCTACCGATTCGACTAGGGCTAGACCTCCCATGGTTCATCTTTAGGGTTTAACCCTTTGCAGTGAGAGAGAGAGAGACACAGAGAGAGGGGAGGGGAAATTACCTTCTCCTCCTGGCGTCGAGCTGGAGCTGCCGGCCATGGTGGTGTGGCGGCAGCGGTGAGGTGAGTGGGTGTGAGGTGAGTGTGGCGGCGGTGGTGGAAGCTTCCCGTCGGCACTACGCAAAACCCTAGATCGGTAGGGGTGTCGGTGGGGCGCGTGGCAACACGGTGAACCTCGTACCGTGTGCTGCCGGCCCCCACCTCTCTATATAGCGCAGCGTGACAGGGGCCCACCAACCATGATAAGGTTGGGCGCCCCCGATTAGGGCGCGTAGACTAGGGCCCGTGTGACCGTTGGGCCACAACGGGTGGAGATCGACCTAACATTCTCCCCCTAGATCTCACCTTTGCTTTTACCTTTTACTTTACTCGTTTCATCACAGATCGATACATAGAGCATGTTTCATCATCTCAGCTCAATTGCCGATAGAATTAGACAGCTACAATATACCTCTTTGTTTTGAAACAAAAATTTTTACTTTTGGGCCTCTTATGATCCAGGAATCATAGGCTCTACCTTAAACCCATGCCGGCTAAGTGTTCCTTGAACACATTGGGTGGTAAGCCTTTCGTTAGCGGATCCGCAAGCATATCCTTTGTCTTTATATGCTCGAGACTTATAGTGTGATCCTGGATTTTATCCTTCACAACATAATACTTTATTTCTATTGGCTTTGTTGCATTACTCGACTTGTTGTTATGAGCGTAAAATACTGCGGGCTGGTTGTCACAGTACATCTTTAGTGGTTTGTCAATACAATCTACCACTTTCAAGTCGGGTATAAATTTCTTTAACCATATTGCATGCCCCGTGGCCTCATAACATGCTATAAATTCTGCATACATCGTGGATGATTCAACTATTGACTGTTTGGAGCTTCTCCACAAAATAGCTCCTCCTGCGAGAATGAAGACGTATCCAGACGTGGATTTTCTATCATCTTTATCCCCCGCAAAATCTGCGTCTGAATACCCTCTTATCTCTAGGGAATCAGATCTTCTGTATGTTAGCATGAGGTCCTTTGTGCCTTGCACATAACGCAATGCTTTCTTTACCATCTTCCAGTGCTCTATGCCTGGATTTGATTGATATCTATCCAGTATCCCGGTAACAAATGCTAAGTCAGGGCGAGTGCACACTTGTGCATACTGTAAGCTTCCAACAGCCGAAGCATATGGTACTGCTTTCATTTGATCGATCTCATATTGGTTTTTGGGACACTGAAATTTCCTAAAACTGTCGCCCTTGACTATAGGAGCAGGTGTGGCATTACTCGCATGCATATTATATTTCTTTAGAACCTTTTCTAAATATGCCTTCTGCGATAGTCCTAACACTCCATTTTTTCTATCTCGGTGAATTTCTATGCCCAAAATATATGATGCTTCACCAAGATCTTTCATATCAAAAATTTGAGGACAAGAACTTTTTCGTCTCTATTAGTAGACTAACATCACTGCTAGCAAGCAGGATATCATCCACATATAGGATTAGGAAAATATATTTCCCACTTTTAAACTTTGCATAAACACAGTTGTCCTCAACATTTCTTTAAATCCAAATATTTTGATTGTTTCATTAAACTTCAGATACCACTGTCTAGAGGCTTGCTTTAATCCATAAATGGATTTCTTTAGACGGCAACCCATATCTTCCTCGCCTTCCATGATAAAACCCTTGGGTTGTTTCATGTAGACAATTTCTTCTAAATCACCGTTTAGAAATGCCGTCTTTACATCCATCTGATGAAGCTCTAAATCAAAATGTGCAACTAGTGCCATTATGATTCTGAAGGAATCCTTACATGAGACTGGAGAAAATGTCTCATTATAATCTATTCCTTCTCTTTGCGTAAATCCTTTTGCCACGAGACGTGCTTTATACTTTTCTACATTCCCATTGGAGTCATACTTTGTTTTGTAGACCCATTTACAGCCTACTGTTTTGGCTCCTTTAGGAATCTTTTCTAAGTCCCAAACATCATTGGAACTCATTGACCTCATCTCATCTTCCATAGCCTCCTGCCACTTCGATGAGTGAGGACTTCTCATGGCTTCTTCATATGAGGTGGGATCACCTTCCATATGAGCTATCTCTGTATTATATACATAATCAATAGAAATAGCTGGCTTTCTAATTCTTTTAGACCTTCCAAGGTTTTCTG
The DNA here is from genome assembly GCA_012064385.1 of Puccinellia tenuiflora. Classification (NCBI taxonomy): domain Eukaryota; kingdom Viridiplantae; phylum Streptophyta; class Magnoliopsida; order Poales; family Poaceae; genus Puccinellia; species Puccinellia tenuiflora. The sequence goes on from QRDG01001409.1 coordinate 710,589, forward strand.
TCTCTTGTGGATTCTCCACAGTTGGCTGCTGCAGCTCCCTTTCATGCTCAACAATGGGTTCAGTCCGTTCCTGGCGGGCAGGCACCGGATCTTCGCCCATTGTAGTCATGGGTGGAGTTACAACAGGTGCTTGCACCGCAATCTCAGGGATTGTTGATGCAGGCACAACAGGTAGCGAGAAAAATGGCTCCTGAATGATCGGATTAGGTGCATGCACCCTCTTCTCGTCAAGATCAATTTTTTGGGCTACCATGCTCCCCCTCACCAGTTCGTCTTCTAAAAAGACGGCATGTCTCGTTTCTACAAACTTTGTGTATCTGTCTGGACAATAGAAACGAAAACCTTTTGACTTTTCGGGATAGCCAATGAAGTGGCAACTGACTGTTTTGGGATCTAACTTTGCAATATTTGGATTAAACAACTTTGCCTCAGCTGGACACCCCCACACCCTGAGGTGTTGAAGAGAGGGCACCAACTTACTTGGCACTCTGTTGAGAATATGAACGGCGGTTTTAAGCGCCTCCATCCATAATCCCAATGGCAATGTGGAGTAACTCATCATACGGCGCATCATATCCATAAGGGTATGGTTGCGCCTTTCAGCTACTCCATTTTGCTGAGGATCGCCCGGCATTGTATACTGAGCGACTATTCTAGTCTCGTGTAAAAACCTCGCAAAAGGTCCAGGGACTTGTCCATATGGAGTGTGCCGACCGTAGTACTCCCCCCCCCCCACGGTCAGATCTTACTACCTTTATTCTTTTATCATGCTGATTTTCAACTTCAGCTTTGAATATTTTAAATTTATCCAATGCCTCTGATTTTTCTTTAATTGGATAAATATAACCATATCGGGAGTAATCATCTGTGAATGTTATGAACGAATCATAACCATCCACACTTTTCACTGAAAATGGTCCACAAATATCAGTGTGAATAATTTCTATTGTCGCTGTGCTTCGGTTTGCACCCTTTTAAATTTGTTTTACAAATTTTCCTTTAATGCAATCGATGCACTGCTCTATATCTGAGAACTCTAACGGAGTAAGAATGTCATTTTTAACTCGTCTTTCTATTCTCCCCCTCGAAATATGGCCCAAACGACAGTGCCATAATTTCGACGAGTCATGAGTTCTCTTTCTTTTCTTTTCTTCATTCGACGCAGGAACAATTTCATTCACTTTATTCACAGAACAAACATTTTCACGCAGGGATAATAAATAAAGCTCATTGTGAAGGAAAGCAACCCCCACATGAATATTATTACACCAAATGGAACACTTGCCATGTCCAAAATAACATTCATACTGTTCTTTGTCCAAACGTGAAACACTAATTAAATTTCTTTGTAATGAAGGTACAAATAAGACATCTCTAAGCAAAATCGTGAAACCATCAGCTAACTCCAAGGAGATGTCGCCCACGGCTTCTACGTCTGCTTGTACTCCATTTGCAACTTCAATGCATCCTTCGTTTCTTTGTGTAGTCCTCGTCGAATGGAACCCCTGTAAAGAATTTGCAACATGAACAGTTGCACCTGAGTCAATCCACCAAGTAGATTTTGAAAACTGTGTATACAGGGATTCATTTACGAAGGAAACTATGTTTTTACCATTCTTTGCCATTATGGACTTTAGGAAAGCGGGGCAATCCTTCTTGTAGTGCCCAGTCTTCTTGCAGTGGAGGCATGTGTCTTTGTCCACTGGGAAGGACTTTTGCTGACCCTGATAATGAGAGGGAGCTATACCATGTGGCTTTGAAGGGGAACCACTGTGACTTTGGTTGTAGTTCCTCTTCTTGTTGTCCTTCACATAGTTGATAGATCCACCATGTGAAGCTTTCAGTCTGTCCTCTTCTTGGACACACATGGCTATAGTCTTTTCTATGTCCCACTTTTCAGGGGACATGTTGTAGTTGACAACGAAGGTGTCAAACTCCTTTGGCAGTGAAGCCATGATGAGGTGAACAAGAAGAGCAGGATTGAGCTCCAGATCAGCATCCATGGGCTTAAGCTTAGCTGTCATGTTGCTCATCCTCAGGATGTGCTCCCTTATGCCATGTCCACCTCCTGTGTACTTTTCTGTCACCAGCTGCTTCAGCAACTGGGTAGCATACGTCTTTGAAGAACCAGTGAACTGGTTCTTTACTTTTTCAAGGAACTCCCCAACAGAAGTACACTCTGCAATTGAGCCCACAGTAGCGTTCTCAATTGTATTCTTTAAGAAGGCCATGCACTTCTTGTTGGCTGAAAGCCACTTTTGCTAGCTGAGGGAATAAGACATCTCCAAAGGAGCATAGTCCCTCTTCTTTTTCTCCCAATCATCATCAGAATCTTTTGCCTCTCTTTCAGGCTCTTTTGGCATGACTGGCTGTGGGGTTTCCACAACCCAGTCCACCTCGGCACATACAAATGCCAAATCCACTTTCTTTCTCCACTCGGAGTAGTTGTCACCTCGGAGGGTAGGGACATCTTTGAGGCAACTCATCAAGAGATACCCTCCTGAAATAATCACAATGTGGTGAGAACTTTACAACAATTACATGAAATAATCCAACGTTGGTCAAAACTATAACATGCAATTGTTTATGCAATTAAAACTATATCACCGTTGGGCAGAAATAGAAATAAATGCCTATGACAAAACAATAATTAAACATAATTATGTCATTAACAACGTTGGTTATAAAAATAACATAATTACAATTATTATAACAATCTTTTATCATGCCCTTTTTAATTATCACTTTTAATGCTATTAACTTTTGTATTTAAAAAAAGAGAGCACATTTGCAGCGGAAACAATAACAATTCTACTAACTTTATTCTTTTTCAGAAGCATTTCTTTTACTTTTCTGTTTCCTAAAACAAAATTTTCGTTGGATAATTTTTATATAGGAAAAAACTAGATGAAATTTGCCTAAAACAGACAAAAAACAACTGAACATGTTTCTGAAAAATAAAAAACAGAGAAAAAACTATAATTAAACGCGCGGCCCATACCACTGCGTTTTTCACTTTCGGCCCATGGCCCTTCTCTGCGCTCCGCGCGCGCGCGTTACGCAATTCGGCCCGGCGGCCCACGACCACTCCACTTTTTGGCCCATCAGTCCGAGACCGAGCTAGGTTTTCGATCGGGACCGTCCATTTCAGATCCGACGGCTCTCCGTGGTCCTCGCACGGAACAAAACGGCCGACTGGTGCGGGTGAGGAGGAAACCCTAGATCATTTCTCCCCTCACCCGCCGCTTTCCTCCTCCTCCCCGATCTATTTTAGGGTTAGGGTTCCACCGCGCACCGGCAAGCCGACGATAGCGGACAGAGTTGTGGGTGACCAGCGACGTGCGCACGCACAGTCGCGGAGATGGCCTACCCTTTCCCCTCTTTATCCTTCTCACTCTCTCCACTCCAGTGCCGATGCGAGGACGATGACGGAGCGAGGACGGTGCCCCTGTTGCTCCACTTGCCGGTGCGCGCAGGCTCCCGAAGGAGAACGCGCCGCCGCCAAGCGGCGTAGCGGTGGTGCCTCTTTGCCCCCGAGGGGGTGGTTCTTCGTCTCGATGCCTCGGCTTGCCGATGCGCATCGAGATCGAGAGGAACAGGCGCGGCCCGAACGGCGGCGCTCCTTTGCCGGCAAGCCCGAGGGCCTCCGGTGAGCTTTTCTTTGCCCCTTTGCATCGGGGTTCTACGGGAGGGAGCTTTCTTTTTATTTCGTGGTTTTTCCTTTTGATTTTGCCTTTCAACCGAGAAGATCTAAACACCAACCTTGCTCTGATACCAATGTTTCTTCTACCGAATCGACTAGGGCTAGATCTTCCACGGTTCATCTTTAGGGTTTAACCCTTTGCAGTGAGAGAGAGAGAGACACAGAGAGAGGGGAGGGGAAATTACCTTCTCCTCCTGGCGTCGAGCTGGAGCTGCCGGCCATGGTGGTGTGGCGGCGGTGGTGAGGTGAGTGGGTGAGTGTGGCGGCGGTGGTGGAAGCTTCCCGTCGGCACTACGCAAAACCCTAGATCGGTAGGGGTGTCGGTGGGGCGCGTGGCAACACGGTGAACCTCGTACCGTGTGCTGCCGGCCCCCACCTCTCTATATAGCGCAGCGCGACAGGGGCCCACCAACCATGACAAGGATGGGCGCCCCCGATCAGGGCGCGTAGACTAGGGCCCGTGTGACCTTTGGGCTACAACGGGTGGAGATCGACCTAACACGGCCACCCCGGCAGCGTTCTGCCCGGCGCTGCCGAGGTCCACCTCCATGGCGTCCCCGGCGGCCGATTTCATGTGCGCCTCCGCCATATGGTCGCCCCGTTTCTTTGGCCTCCGGTCCGCTGCGGTTCCGTCCTTTTTTTCGGTTTTGCTAATTCTCAGCTGACTGGAATTTAACTTAATTCTTAGTCAACTTTTCAACCGTTTGATTTGTTATGTTTTTTTTTTGAGAATGGACTCCCATCCTTTCTAAGGAATGTTTTGCTGGTTACAAACGGGTACAACTATAAAAAGGGTTCCCTTTGCAAAGTGAATTTTATTAGCTTCTAAGCGTGCCACGTGGCAGTATTGGAGAGTTTTTGTGTGATTTTTGTTTCTCACGCGCGGAGGTTGTACGTGTATTTATTTTTTAGATTCATTTTTAAAAAAACGAAATATATTTAGATCCGCTTATCCAAATTATGAATGGTTTTAATATTTGAGATCCTCTCGTCGCGATCTTCAAATCTAGATCATATATTGATATGTTTCGATAAAATTTGTTTTTTATACTTTCAAAACTAGTATGGTTATACTATGTACATTCAAAACTAGTATGGTTCTCTGTACAGAGTACACAGAACATAAAAGTACAGATTATACAAAACAGAAAGTATAAAATATAATGATCAGGATGTACAGATTAGTGTGAATAGGATGTACGAGTACACAAAAACAGGATGTACAGATTAATGAAAATATACAAGCACAGTGCTATCGGATATACAAAATTAGAGATGTACAAGCTGAAAATGTATAAAACTGTAAATTTACAACCACATTGCTACCGGATATACAAACTGTACATAACCGGATTATAAAAAAAAAGTTTATCGAAACCTGTCAACATGGAAACTAGTTTTGAAAATATCGACGCGAGTAGGGATGGCACCCGTAGGGTATGGGTGCGGGTGGAGCCATCCCATACCCTTACCTGTGCCTTCCGAACTTGCCCATCACCCGTACCCATACCCGTAAACGGGTATAATTTTTTCCCATACCCTTCACCCGACAGGGTAAAGGGATACCCGCGGGTAAAAATACCCACATTTTCAACACATATCAATTGAGCAAAAAAACTGAGATAATGTGACCATACGTAGTCATAAACAGCAACATATAGTCTATATTATTAAATTCATAAACTCAATCTGCGTATGGAGAGATAAGACGCAGCGTATCTGCGTATGGCATGCAACGATTACCTATTAGGGATTTAATCTAGCATCATTTACTCCTTTAGATCACGAGATTATGGGACAGAGTTGAACCTTGTATGTATACTGTCCGATCGATCGTGACAATCCTTAAGTTGACCTGCCTAGTGCATATGCGTGATTAGAAAATTAGGTTAGGTTTAATTAAAGTAAGACCCACTTGACATAATTTATATGGGTACAAGGGCACGTGGGTATGGGTTATGCAATCCCATACCCGTACCCGCTCTGTCCGATGGGCACAAGATTTTCCTATTTATATACCCATAGTATTTTATAGTTCCAAACCCTTACCCTAATAGGGTTTTTACCCGCAGGGTACGCGGGTACAGAGTACCCATTGCCATCCCTAGACGCGAGGAGCTCAAAAGTGAAAACGGTTTGTAATTTGGATTAGCGCTCAAGATATTTCGTTTTTAAATTTTGGTTTTGAAAAAATAAAAGAGAAAACTAGCCCTCCGACCTCCTGTATCATTTTCTCTCTCATCCTTCCCACTTTCAATCTAAATGCAACACATGACGGGCATGCAACAACCATAATGACCAGATTAAGGAGAATGTGACACTAGCATGACGATAGTCATCGTTAAATGACCTTTACGAAGTTCTTTTTTTTTAGAGATTACCGTTACAAACACCTTCAGGTGGAGCACTAAACCACACATGCCTCCCACGTACGCGAACTAGCCTTGTGCCCTGTTTCGATTATCTGCTAGAGAGTCGTGGAACGGATGGGCCATAGGCCTATTTCTCCTAGCTTCTTTTACCAGGCTTGTTTTATCGCCAGGCCTTGGGCCCCTTTCCATCGTTGTTTTTATTTATATTATCTGTGTATCGGAATATGACTAGCTAGTTACTTATAGGGGTCCGATTTGATATTTATCGCTTTTGTGTGGTTGGTTCCTGATTTTTTTTAGTGGTCCGAGTTGATTTTTCGTACCCTTTTGTCTTTCGGACGCATGTGTCTCTTGTATTCGTTTGTGTTGTCCCGGGCTATGTTGAGCGGCTCATATAGTCTTTTGTGGGGTTGCGTAGGTTTTTCTTCAATGTTTTTCTTGATAATTTGTAACGACAGAAATTTGCAATGTATCTATTTTTTCGGTGGTAAATTGGGTAGCAACTGAGATTTTTCTTCAGTTGCAAGTTGATCTGTAACTTAGATTTTTATCAGTTGCAATTCGGGTTGCAACTGAGATTTTTTTTTCAATTATAAGTCATGTTGCAACTAATAATTTTCCAGTTGCAAGTAGGGTTGCAACTCTTGCAACTGGAATTTTTTTCCAGTGCAAGTCGGATTGCAACTGAGATTTTTATCAGTTGCAAGTCGGGTTGCAACTGAGATTACCAGTTGCAAGTCGGATTACAACTGAGATTTTTCTTCAATTGCAAGTCAATCTGTAACTGAGATTTTTATCAGTTGCAACTCGGGTTGCAACTGAGATTTCCCAGCTGCAAGTCATGGTGCAACTAATAATTTTTCAGTTGCAAGTAGGGTTGTAACTGAGATTTTTTTCCAGTTGCAACTCGGATTGCAACTGAGATTTTTTTCTAGTTGCAAGTCGGATTGCAACTGAGATTTTTATCAGTTGCAAGTCGGGTTGCATCTGAAATTTCCAGTTGCAAGTCGGATTGCAACTGGGATTTTTATTAGTTGCAAGTCGGGTTGTAACTGAGATTTTTTCCAAATGCAAGTTGGGTTGCAACTGAATGTTTCTCCAGTTGCAAGTCATGTTGCAACTGATAATTTTCCAGTTGTAAGTTGGGTTGTAATTGCAACTGAGATTTTTTTCTAGTTACAAGTCGGATTGCACCTGATAAAAATCCTAGTTGATCTTTTTTTTTGTTGTAAGTGTTTTTGTAGAAGTCGGACTCGAAAAATCATATTTGCAAGAAAAACACTGATAAATGATTTTTATCATTGTAAGTGTTTTTCTTATTCTTTTGAATTGATCCATACGAACAAGAACAAGCAAGCAATAAAAATACGTAGACGGGAGTGGATTTTTTACTCCCGAGCTCACCTGCTCCTGCCAAATAAAAAATTCATAAAAAATAGTAAAAAATGTCAAAAAATTCTGAATTTTTTTAGATGAACATATATATGTTTTCTATATTCATGTAAAATTTTGTGATGAAATGATATAAATTCTGCTCTGTGCAAAAAAGACAAATACAGTGACCAAAATGATATTTAAAAAATCTGTTTTCAGATCAGTGAATTTGTCTTTTTTGTACAGAGCAGAAGAAATGTCATTTCATCACTAAATTTGACATGTATGTAGAAGATATGTATATGTTCATCACCAAAACATTTCAGAATTTTTAGACATGTTTTACTATTTTTTTCTAATTTTTTTATTTGAGCAGGAGCAGGTGAGCTCGGATCCAAAGTGAATTTCTGCAATCACTCAGAGATACTCTAACCGCTAGGATGTAGGCCGGCCGGGTTGGTGCAGTGGTGCATGTGCATGCTGTACGTGCGCACAGGCTGCCGTGGTGCATGTGCCCACGCCGTGGTACGTGTGCACAGCATGCATAGTGCTGAACGTCCGCCAGGGGATTTGGGCAAAAATCCCCCAAGTCCAGCGCTTGACACGTGTCCTCATCCTTTTGATAGGTCCACTCACGGTAACAGCAAGCAGAAAAATCCCCGACCACAAATCAGGAACCGACGGTACTAGCTAACAAGCCAGAAAAATCCCCCACGCCCATCACCGATTGACGCCCCGCGTAGAACTCCGTCGCATCACCGCCGGTCGCCGGAGGGCCGGCCGTCGCCGAAGAGCCCCGTCATGGCGTCGCCGATGCAGCAGCCCGGTGCAACTCTCATCACCTCTTTCTCCACCCTACCCCGCGCACTTCGGCGTTGCTCCTCCGTCGGCCATGGACATTGTCGGAGAACACAGACGCGGCGTCGCCAATGCAGTAGCACCATGGTAGGCACTTGCAGCACCGCCGATGGTGTCGCCGATGCAGCAGCCCGGTGCAACTCTCATCACCTCTTTCTCCACCCTACCCGGTGCACTTCGGCGTCGCTCCTCCGTCGGCCATGGACATTGTCGGAGAACACAGACGCGGCGTCGCCAATGCAGTAGCACCATGGTAGGCACTTGCAGCACCGCCGATGGTCCGTGGTAGCATCTCTGGCCGCCCATGGTAGCATTGACGTTTGCCTATGTGAGCATTGCTGTCCCCTCTTTGCACCACTCCATGGTCGCATCTCCGTCCGCCATGGTAGCATCGCTGTCCGTCCGGGGTAGCATCGCCCTTTGCCGATGGGAGCATCACGGTTTGCCCATGGGAGCATCTCCGTCGTCTCCTTGAAGCGCTCCACGGTCGCATCTTTGTCTGCCATGGTAGCATCTCTGTCCGCTCGTCATAGCATCGCCCTTCGCCCATGGGAGCACCACGGTTCGCTCATGAGAGCATCGTCGTCCCCTTGCAGCGCTCCATGGTAGCATATCTATCCGCCCGTGGTAGCATAGTCGTCCACCTGTGGGAGCATCACCGTACACCCGTGGGAGCAACACCGTCCGCGGACGACGGCCGGCTTGCTCCGTGGTGGTAGCAGCACCGGGCGCCCACTCTCAGCATCGCCAGCTCCATCACTAACCCCTTGCGGCTCGGGTGCCTGCCCTCTGCAGCTCCGGCGCCAACTCTCCGCAGCTCATGCTCTCTGCCGTGCTACGATGACGGGATGGCTCGCAGCAGCCGGAGGACAAGGAGACTTGGTGCATCGTCGGTCGGAATCCGGAGGACGAGCCGCCACTCCTCGCAGCCAAGGGACCAGCGGAGAGGTCTCCAGTGGGTGGTGCCGGCGTGCAGAAGGCCGGTGGCGGGGCGAGCTGACGGAGATGGAGGTTGAAGGGTACATGTTTGCATGTGGCGGCACGGGTATGCGAGCTGTGGAGGCGATGCGAGCTCTCCCACGAAAAGAATTGGGGATTTTTTGCAGGAGCGAGAGGATAAGAGAAGGATGGGGACGACTGGGAGCGGTGGTGTGGGGTCCACGCGGGACACGTGACGTGCGTACGAACCGGAGGACGCAACGCTCCGAGCCTCCGGCTATACACAAGTGTTTCCCTTTTTTTGGTGTCTTGCTAATTCTCAATCGTGAGAATTACTTTAGATCTCATTCACCTCCTTCAACGTCCAATCAAGCGTCGTGATTCGTGCAACCCTTCTTCCTCCTCCCACCTTTCATCTTCCTCCTCACATTGAGATTGGTGCATACTTCGCGAGTACATCCAACTCCATGGGAAAACTTCATCCTGTTCTCCTACATATAATCCAACTATCTCACTCAAAACAGCCACCATACCTACCTATCATGGCATTTCCATAGCCGTTCCGAGATACATTGTCATGCAACATCCATCATTACATTACATGACTTGATGTCATTCTTCATTACCATATAGTTTGCTTGATCACTGAGTTAGTGTGCCGCGTGGCTTGCCACATGTTCTACATTTTTTCCACACTACGCTCGATCACGCATATCTTCTTTTATACATCATGTATTAGTCTTATGAGTTATGAGTACCAAAAAGTGTGATGATCCATTTGTAATATAGAGTGTTGCTCCTACAGTGAGGTATAAAATAAAATAAAAAAGAGAAGAATAAAAGAGCCCAAAGGAGGCCAAATGAGAGAGCATTTAAAAGAGCCAAGGAGGCCACCCAAAATCCAAAAAAATAGAAAAAGAGAGAGGAGCAACACTACTATCCTTTTTACCACACTTGTGCTAGTAGCACCTACACTTCATTGTAGATAGTTCTCATGTTGTTTTAGTAGTATAACTATATGGGGAATTAAACGTTATAGAACTTGGCTTGTATATTCCAAGGATGAGCCTCCTCAAGTGCTCTAGGTCTTCATGAGCAAGCAAGTTGGATGCACCCCCACTAGTTCCATTGGAGAGCTTGCATACACTTATATCTCTATGTGTATCCGTTGCATGGCAATCACTACTCCTCATACAGTGTCAACTACGGGACTTCCTTCTGTATTTTGGTTACCTTCTCCACTGTTTGAGCCTTTCTTTTTGACATTCCAAACCTCCATCATTGTTCTTTTTGCCATAATATTTTGGTACCAAAGCCACTTCTTACTTGCACTAGTTGAGTAGACTTCGAAACAGTTGATTTGTGAAGTAGATGGATTAGGACACTTGACTTGAGCTTGGCTATTTTCATGAATAACTAATTAGATGCTTTGAAGAATGATTGATAATTTACATTGGAGACATAATTTGCAATTCTTATTTCTAAACCTTATGTATGGTTTCATGTATCCAACGCACTTATTCATGAAAAGTTTCTAGCATTTGTTAGCTAGCGTATGTTAATCATTGTTTGCTTGATGTCAACTATAGACAATTGTTTTGGATCACTTTATTCACATCATGTGCTGTGCATTACTATCTTCATCAAGATTATGTTGGTTGCATGTCTCATCAAAAATTATTTTGTAATCACTTACCTACTAGAGGATGAGTAGGAGTTAAGCTTGGGATGCTGATACGTGTCAAACGTATCTATAATTTTTGAGTGATCCATGCTAGTTTTGTGATGTTGTCACATGTTTCTACTATCATATTACATCATTTTTATGCATTTTGTTTGAGTAACCTATTGACAAGATGCCCAGTGACAGTTTCCTATTTTTTCAGCTTTTGTATTTCAGACAATTTACTTCTGGAAATATTCTCGGAAATGGACGAAAATTTACGGAGATTTTTTTTACGACGAAAGACACCTGAAGACCAAAGGGCAGCCCCGGGGGCCACCCACAGGGCAGGGACAGCCTCCTGTCATGGCCCCCTTAGGCCGCGGGTGGGACCCGCCCCTGCTCCTGGTGGGTCCCCTCGGCCCCCTCCGACGCCTATAAAATCACAATTAACCTTAAAACGTCGGGGCGGCCATTATTTTTCAGAGAAGTCATCTCGACGCGCTGCCATCTCAAACCCTAGTTCAGGGGTGATTCTGAAATAGTTCCCGGCACCCTGCCGGAGGGGAGATCGATCTCGGAGGGCTCTTTATCTCCATGCCTTCCTCCGGGATGATTTGTGAGTAGTCCCACCTTGGACATTGGGTACATGGCAGTAGCTAGATAGTAGTCTCTCTCTCTTGTGCTTCATGCTTATGATCTTGTGAGCTGCCAAACATGATCAAGACCGACTATTGTAATGCTATGTGATGTGTTTGCTGGGATCCGATGGATTATAAAGTTATGATCAGATTGTGCATGATTCTTATATGTTGATTTATGTTCTTGCATGCTCTCCGATGTGCGTAGGTAATTTGGCCAAGTGATTGTATGTATCTCCAAGAGAGAGTATTTATATTAGATAGTGGGTTCATGCCCCCTCTTGTTCCTAGGCACGAGTGACAGAAACGTCTAAGGGCGAGGGTGTGCTTTTGCTACTAAGGGTAAAACAGCGGTGTTAATGTCTCTTTTGATATTAGTATTGTTTACTTCATGCACCTTACTTAATGCAAATGTCTGTTGCTTGCAACTTAATACTGATGGGTGACAGGCTGTATAGCGATCCCACGGTGGACTTTTTAGACAAAGATGCAGTTGGACTCAACGGTCTTTGTTCCTTGTCATGATGCCTCCATAAATATTATCATGTTCTCTTTGTCATAGCTAAATTAAGTTTGTGTTATAATCTTGTCAATTGCCCAGCTGTAATTTGTTTACCCATCATATGATTGTTCTATTTACTTGAGAGACTCCACTAGTGAACCCATGGCCCCCGGTCCATCTTTTTACATTAATTGCAGCTTTTATTCATCACTTTTCATCATCATTACTCCACTGGTCCATTTTCATAATTCATCTATTTCACTATACAATTAACCGCTTTGTTTTCTGCGAGACCGGAAAGATTGACAACCTTTCCGCCGTTGGGGTAAAAGTATTTTGATTGAGTGTGTGCAGGTCCACGTCTGTTGAAGATTAAGCGCCAAAGATCTTCAATATTCACTTTGTTGTTGATTTCAAGATCCTACTGGTTCGATAAACCTCGGTTCATTATCGAGGGAAAACTGCTGCTTGCTACATCCACGCCTTCGCTTGGGGTACCACCCAACTCTTCATCAGTAGCACTTAGCAATGAGCTGCTTTGAACTTCCAGTGGCTATACGTGAACAAATGCGTAGAACCATTGCGGGTCAATGGTGGGGAAGAGAGGATGGTCGCAGGAAAATGCATTGGAGGTCTTGGGACTGGTTGTCGTCTCCGAAGGATATGGGTGGCCTAGGATTCTGGGATATGGCACTTTTCCATCAGGCCATGTTAGGCAGAAAGTGTTGGAGAATTCTTACTGACCCGTACTCCCTATGTGCTCGAGTCCTAAAAGGTCGTTACTTCCCACACTGTGACTTTTGGGATGCACAATGTCCGTGCACGGTGTCGTACACATGGAGAAGCATAATTCATGGGCGGGAACTTGTTCATCGTGGCGTCCGTTGGTGTGTCGGAGACGGGTCAAGAATCAGGATTTTGCAGGACAATTGGATACCGGGCACTAAACCTGAGATGCTTCGCACCCTGTCTCCAATTCCCCAGAACCAGACGGTGGATTTCTTACTTGATGATGATGCAAGAGCCTGGAATGAACAACTGATTCGGTCGGTGTTTGAGGAAGGAGTGGCCAATCAGATCCTCCAGATACCGATTAGTCGCCACGGTGGGGATGATTTCATGTCGTGGCCACACAGCAGACTCGGGCTGTATACTGTTCGTTCAGCTTATTACTTGGCTCGATCAGAACTGGCAACTTTGAGGCATAGCTCGCCTAAGCGTGGCATGACATCAGAGTCTAATACCGAGTCAAAAATTTGGAAGGCTATTTGGGCGATCAAAGCTCCGGGAAAAATGTGCATTACTCTATGGAGATTTGCCCATAACTGTCTCCCAACAGGCCAACAGTTCATAAGGCGTAATATTCCGGCTTCTCCTGGCTGTGTTCATTGCTCAATGGAAGAGAGTGTTGAACATGCTCTCCTTTTCTGCCCTGGTTGAGATCCTTGCTTAATGGCTTCAACAAGTATTCTGTTGCTTATGTTAGTCGTCTGTAGAATTTTGCTGCTCATTATTTAGCTCGATCTTTAGAACTTTCGTGTTTGTCTGTGTGGCGTGGTGTGCCTCCAGATTGTATCCGGGAAACTATTTGTATTGACTCCATGTTTATGTGATCAATAAAGTGCAAGTTCTCTCAAAAAAAAACCTCTAAATCTAATCCTCTGAACCAAACACCCCCAAAGTTTCGAGTGGGCCGGGATGAGAGGGCCCCAAAGTTTCGAGTAGGCCGGGATGAGAGGGGCATAGTCACGCATATAAGCAGCCTAAAGAACGGCCGTGAGTTCCTATCCCCCAAGAGTCCAAGACATTCCTCGAAAAGAAGCGGAAAAAACCCTAGGACCTTGCAACTGCGGCGGCGGGGGCGGGGGCGGCGGCGGCGTCGAGGAAAGAAGGGGCTTTGGAGATGGAGACGGTGTGGGAGGCCAAAGAGGGGATGAGTGGAGAATCCGCGAAGCGCCGCCGTAAGGAGGGCAGTTCCTCTGGTAAGATCGACGACGAATCAGCCACGACGGAGGAGATCTCGGAGGACGAGACGATCTCCGAGGACGAATCCGAGGGTGAGAAGATGGATGATTACCGTCTAGGCTGGGAATCTACATGGGCTCACCAGTTCGGTAGCTTCGAACAAGAGAGTGAGTCGCTTATCTGACTTTTTGTCTGACTTAATTAGCTTAATTACTTGCGGCCTGCATAGTTTTATTCCTCTTTGCAATCATGGAGAATCTAACTTCACCCTTTCCCTTGGAAGAAAGATTTCGGTTTTCTGGGTCTTTTTTTCCTTTTAACGAAGGAATTGTTCTGTTTCTGGTTGAATTGATCGGATGTCACACAAATACCTATCTATCTATCTAACACTCGCGTTGCTTGCTTGGATGGTGTATGCAGCGACGTTGAGTTCCATGGCTACTACACACGATACCATCTCAGCAGACGGTACCACCATGCATGCTTGGGCCGAAACCGCCTTGCAAGTCTACTCCATCAAAGTGGAGGATGCAAAACTCATGTGGCCACTTCGAGTCTATGGCATGGTTGCTGCCCGAGACCCAGTGGATCACAATCGCAACCTTCTCTTCAGTCGAAAGAGGGATAACTGCCAAATCATTACTAAAGAAGTATACATTTCCCCCATTGATTTCCTTTTCTCTGCTTTAGGGTGGTGTTCATGTTGGTTTGCCATCATAATGTTTTTTACTCATACTACGATTCTTGATTGCAGGATCCGTACTTGTTGCTGACTGGCCCGTCTCGTGCAATTGTGCTCCTTGACCCGGTTGTGTTTGAAATCAATCTTAAAGTGAAGGGAGGGTCTGAAGATAAAGAAACATTGATCCATCAAACCTACTGGTACAATGGTACTTTTGGTTCTCGCGGCAGGATCTGCTCCAACAAGCTTTGCAAAATAAGCTTGAACTTTATGAAGCTTTTTGAAACGGTTCAGGCCACTATCACGAGTGTCCGAATTATTCGTGGGTCGTGGCCTAGTCTTTTCGCAGGGGAAGTCTTTTGCCAAGACGGCTCCTCTCTGGAGAATTTTGTGCTGCTTGATTTCCGAATGGAAACAACCCACCGGTGGATCAAGATGGTAACCTTGATCTGTCAAGACGTGTTGTTTCAGTAAATGTGAATAAGGAGATGACCGTTACTGTAAGGGCCTACTCGATAGCTGGTGACAAGAAAGTAATCATTGGTTCAGTTGCTGAAGTGTTCAAACCCGGACGATGCGGGGTAATTGAGAGGAAATGTGACCTCGCTGGCCAGTGTATCCTCAAGATTGAACTCGCTTGGTCTCTCCCTGTTGTTGTGAAGACTGCAATCCGTTCATGGGGGGATTTGCTCTAATGGAACTAAAGCTGGCCTGCCATCTTCCGTGGGGGTTATCAGCTATAATACCCTTGCCGGCTGGAAGATGTCCAGCTATATCTGCCCGTAGTCTATTAACAAGTCCAGTTATCATGTGTGTCTATTGTAAGCTGTGTTATGTGACATTATATGGACTTGTAAGTCTTGTCTTGTGAACAACTACTTGTTAAATTGTGGCATGTGAGATTGCCGCAGCTATTTTAGTACCGACGTCATGTATGCAAAACATATCTTTTAGTTAGTACTACTAATGTATGCTCTCTCTTTCATCTTGTTTTTACTCCTGGGTAGTATACCACTTGATTAATTTTGTTATCTGACATGCTGCTTCCACGTCTCTGTAGCGACGTGCGAAGCCAAATCCTATAGCAAGGAGTGAATTAAATTTATGCAGTATGAAGTGCTGTTGCATGATGTGTACGATTGTAAACCTTTGTAATCTAATGCCAGGGGAGAAAATCCACCGACCGTTCATACATCGGGATATCCATGATTACTTCGGCGCATCAGTGTTAAAACTGTTTAACTTGGGAGCACCAGTATTAAAAATGTTTCATACCAGAGCGCCATATCCGATATTTCAGTCTCTGGATTGCTCGGTTTGAACACTTGGTCAAGATCAAATTACCTAGCCGCAATTTCTAAATAATGAGCGAGCTCATTCTGACTATTCGCATGTTCACTTGTCTCCACCGCGCGATCAAGATCAAACGGACGTCCCGACCGACACGTCCATGCGTCCTCGCCGCTTCGAGTACGCGTAGTGTTTCCCGTCGTAGAAGCGGCGGCCGGCCGGCTCGCTTCGTTCCCCATTTCCTCCTCCGCCAACCTCTCCCTTTCTCCACATCCCGGCGAGAATCCAGCCCAGATTCAGCCGATTCGCGCTGTCCAAAGGGGAGAGATCGACTGGGGTCCTACGCCGGCGACTCGGAGGGGAGCGGATTCGGTGGCCTGGGAGGAGGAGCAGCGCGCGCGGTGGAAAGGAGGTTTTCTTCGCAGCCGTGCGGCGGGGAGAGGGAACCTCGTCGCCGTAAGGAATCTCCGTCGATTTTTTAGGTAAAACGTCAGATCTCTCCGGCCTTTTGGTTGTGTGTGCATTTTCACTCGCATCTGATGTATTTGTTTGCAGTGTGTTTTGTTACATCCGGGGATAATTAGATGTAAAATCAACTACTAGATGTAAAATTAACTACGTAGTAGATGTAAATATTGCCCTCGGATTTTTTTAGATGCAATATAATCCTAGATGTAAGGACGTGGCTACGGGGTAGATGTAATAACTTGTCTCATACATTTTTTCTCTAGAGATGTAAATCATATGTATAACTGCTTCTTTTGGGTTTTTCTAGATGTAATTCTGCTCGAGTTGTTTAGGTAGAATGATAATAACCATGGAGTTTTGATTAGATGTAAGACTAGGGGTTGTAAACCATGGATTGCCTGTCATCCTAACCCCTGGAAGGTGCTTTTTCTTGAGCCTTTTTACGGTAGGGACGGGGAAATATTGACCGTCCAATTAGCAGATCTGATGGTCCAATTTAACCAATACTTATTGACTATAAGAGTAGTATTTTTCCATCATAAGGGTAAATTTGGCAGATGCAAGTAGACAGCCCTATCTAATACGGAAACTTTTTTTTTTTGCTAAACCCAGTACAACGCAAGCGCTCATATACACGCGCACACACTCACCCCTATGAACGCACGCACGCACACCCTACCCCTATGAGCACCTCCGAGAGACCGAGTCGGCGGGTCGAGTCTTGAGATTGACGAAGTCACCACGGGCGCCTCGCCTGTCGACGGGAACGTCGCCTCCCACCGAAGAATATTCCACCTTAAATGAGAAACACCAACGTCAAACCTGTGGTTTGAACTTTGATGGGCTGAGGATACAACCACCCTCCTAACCATCTTGCCACTGGCAAGTTCTCATCTAATACGGAAACTTCATTATAGTAGTTTCCTTTCCTTAACCTTCAATACAATAATATATTTATTTTATTCCTTTACAATCCGTGCATGTGGGGCTTCCAATTTTGATATCCATTTAACGGTTCCTAGACAAAATAAAACTTAGTGCATGGGGTGTCAATACTAGTTTTCTTATCTCTCACGAACTGGAATGAAGAAAATAATCAAAGTGATGTAATAATTGCTCAAATAATCTACCGCTTGTTTTTAGAGTTCGAAAAGACATGAATTTTTGCATGGATCTTATATAGGTTCTCGGTGTCGACTCATATTTGAGAAATCCTCTGTTCATTGACGGTTAGCTAAACAAAGTTTAAAATAGGTCAAAACTCCATTGCAATGAAGATACGTCTCTATCCAAGTGGTAGTGTTAAGTGTTGCCTTATTCCGGCGTCACGAGTACACGAGGACCTGTTCGTGTGACACGTTTTAATCGCAACAGCGACCAGTGGTTGACGTTGTCGCGGTCCAGCGCTCGTCGGCGTGCAGCTCGGGGGTGACCACGTGCTAGTAGTACGCGTGCATCTCGGCCGACCAGTTGCGTCTCCTTGGGGTCGGCGGTGGGATGGGAATCCCCCTGACGTAGAGCATCCACATGCCGGTGGTGCTGGGTACCCGTTTGCGTGCAGGGGCCCCGTCTCGTCGACGGTGAGGTTCCACGGCCTGAAGCTATTGGCCACGGCTCCGCCGATGTGCCGACTGCATTGTCGTTGTACGACATGGTCTAGCTAGGGTTTGCGAGGCGAGAGAGGGGAGACGCGAGAACAGATAGGACGAGAGAGGCACGCGATGGCCTTTAATGGCGTCGGAGGCAGCCTTGCATTAGTGCCAACACATGGAACCGCGCGATGTCACCGCGTGGGCAGCCGCAGAAGTCGACACGACGCCTCGCTGCAACGCTTGACGTTGCACCCGCCTGAGACGATGCCTCGCTGCACCTGCTTTAATTAAAGTTGACCGGGGTTGACGACGACATTAAACTATACTGACTTGTCGTTGTGTCAATGACAACACTGGCCCACATGTTGGGTGTCCAACATGGAGGCACCCACGGCTTTGTGCGGCACTACCAAGTGACTACCAATGCGCCGGGGTCGGCCTAGTAGCGCGGATGAAATATTGGATCACGTCGGACATAATTTGTGTATTGGGGGTGCAACTATAAGTGGTTTTACGTTGGACCGCCTAATAAACCGGCTATTGGGGCTGCGACCGGGATGCTCTTAACATCTTTGACTCACCAATTCGTACGAAAAAATTGTTAGATTAATTTTTCATTCATGACATATGTTGCAAGTGGAAAAAAGCATCAATGGTGGATGATGTTAGAAAATCATATGTGCACGTCACTTCTTCACGGATTCACGTTCTGCATTTTCTTTTTTCTCATAATTTATATATTAGCTTAATATTACGATCAGGTGTTGTAAAAAAAAATCGTATGGGGCTTAGTCGAATCACATGTATGGTATGTATCGATTGCACTTACCTAATAACAAATCAAATCAAATCCCGTATCATGATTTCTTACCAAATAAATTGCCCATAATCCCCTCTAATCAACGGTGGATGTATGTCAATACTACTACTCCGTTGGACTAGTAAATTGTACCGTAAAAGACCCCTTTTTCTTAGACGTAACAAATGCCTATAGGTGTAACATTTTTTACTAGATGGAAATCATGTATGAAATATCCCTAGGTTTTTTTTTGTAGATGTAAAAAATCATGGAGATCC